>DWQT01000980.1:0-18795 GCA_018244895.1 Myscelus amystis hages
CGGGGTCGATTACAAATGTCCATGGGCGGCAGTAGCCATTTACCATCAGGTGGACTGCATGCTCGTCTTCTACTTCCATATAATAAAAATAAAAAATAAAAATAAAATGTAATTCTTTTACTTCTAGAGTATAATCACCATAGTAGTATCTTAGGGCATTTCACACACCGTCATCTGACCATTTATAAGCCAGAGCCTGTGCTATGGTGATCCGGCGACTAATAAATTATATGATATGAAAATCTAAGTACATAAGGTTACATGTATACTCATGGTACAGTAATACAGAATTGTTTGTCCTGCGCGGGAATCAAACCCACAACCTCCGGCATCGCAGTCAGGCCGACCAAATACTTGATAGTACAATAATTTGTCTTCATATCGTTCTATATTATGTAAAGATCGTAAATCTATGAGTCACATTCATATACTGTGAAATAAAAAAAGGTATAAACTGAGACTTAGCTACTACGAGTTTTATTACTAGTATATGGAGGAATTCTGTACAAATTAATTTTAAATTAAAAATAAATATAAATATTAACCAACCCGGTCAGTGGAATTGCAATTTAGAATTTGACTGTAGTTCTGAAGTGGTTTGTAATTTTCGATAAAAGCATATCCCTGCTGGGTACGAGGGGAAGGAATACCCGTCTAGCCACTGCATATCGATCGGGCAGGTCGCGACGGCCGCGCCGCCGGCTCCCGTGCGGCTGGATACACCCCGCTACATTCGTCATATAAGGATACAATATAAAACTATGCACTTATATTTTCAGTAAAGCGATCTACTATATTTTTTTGTTTCTCCATTTTTCATTTATTAATCTTAGTCAGTTATAAATTTTAATCATTAATATAAAGTAAGCATAAACAAACCGTCTACATTATCATCGCATTTTCGATATACACAAGTTATTATTTTATTTGTGATATTATACTTACTTACAAAATTTGGCTCAGCTTAATATGAACCTACCTACATGTTGAGGTAGTAAAATATGAGAAAAAATGTTATTGGATAGGATCGGCGACTAGGTTGCAACCAAATCATATACTTACATATTATCTAGTCGAGATTAGGTGTAGGAGTCGTATAATTGTTAAGAATATGAAGTACTAAGGTACTTTTGTAGCTAATAGACATAACAAAATCTTAATTTTTTTTCATCAGCCTAACAAAGTTTCCTATACATTTCATAGAAACGGTAAAGTTAATAAGTGTCGGTGTGACAACGCGTGGGCTGAGATAGACGTGCATGCGTTGCGCATGCGGGCGGCGTCGCCCTCACCCGCCGCGAGTGTCCCGGTGCCCTTCCCGGCCGACTTTCACTCCCGACGCCCGAACTTAGCTATAAAACTACCGATAAACACGCAACGGCGTTTCGATAGCTACTGACACCATTGAAATATTGACAATCGTTTTATTTCATTTACCGGCATGATTATGTTTCGACTGGCACATTATGTGTAGTACTTAGGTGCTTTTGTTTTTAATTTTTAAAAGTAAATATTGACTGACCGCTTGGTATAGCGCTTAGAGATGCTGTCTGCTAAAACGGAGGTCGTAAGTTAGTTTCCCACCCGAACATTGGTTTAATGTGCACATTTCTTTGTTTTGTGTCTGATTGTAATAAGAATATATATTTAAGTATATATATGTACGTTTATCGGGTGCCAGTTATCATAAAAAAATATTTGGATTCAAATAGCCGTGTGTGTGTTTCCAGATATTATTATATTCAATATATGTACGGAGAGTGGTTCAAATATAATATTTTCTTTAGAATCTAAGATAAATAAAAGACTTAAGAACTACCGTGATAACAAGGCGGTAATAAAAACGAAATAAACACGTAACTTGAACATTACGGGGGTACATGGTAGCAACCCAACATGCGGCAATGTGGATTAAGTAAACCGTTCTTTGCCCTTTTGACCGTCACTGACTTACCTAAAATACTAATCATATGAAGTTCAAAGAATTCGAAGCGGTCGAAAGGTTAAAGACGTTGAAAATATAACAATAAGAGGTAAAATTGGTTTTCGTAATGTAATACCGTTAAAAATTACAAACATTTTTGTCAGCTTCTTTCGTCATTCGAGGAAGAAGTCACGGATAATAAAGAGGAACAATATTCATTTGTACAATAAATCCTTATTTATTCGGTACACGTTGTAAGTTGCATCGATAGCATTTACAAGTTAAAGGTATGAACCTCAATCATTTTTAGAATATCATAAATGTATTCACATTTTAAGTATTAAGTGTGTGTTTTTTTTAAATGCGTAAACAAACTTAATCATTCGTCACAGACGTAGGTACAATTCGCCCTCATGCTAAAACACCGTCAGAAATTTAGTTACCTTTGTCTACTGCAATATTATTTTCCAGGCTTTCATCCAGGGGTCATTGAGATTTACCTCCAAAATAGATAGAGCGGCGGTTCGGCCGTGAGCGACGGTGGCAGTGACCTCGGCGGCGCCTTGCCACTGCACCGTCCCCCCGACAACTTACCCGCCTAGCACCGTTCCGCCCGCCCTCACACCATTGCACATATCAATTATAAAGCATACCGCCAAGAATTTGGGTTCGCTAGCGTCTGGCTCGCAACTGTGACGAACTATAGTATCATTGAAATATTGGATTGTTTTAAGAAGTAAGACAAAGTGTAAATATTACTAGGTATAAAATATTGCAGTGGTTAGTAATTGAAAAAAAATACATATTAACTAAGTTTTTGTATGAAATATTTCTTATATCAGTCATAAATATATTTTAAAGGAATTAATAAAAAGTCAATTTTAAAACAATTAGTAAAGATGTTATCATATAGTAAAAATACGCAAACATAGCTGGTTATGTTACCATTTTCATAATACTATTGAATGGATGAACAGAGGTTGTAACAAAAGGCAAAGAACAGTTTATCTTCCAATGAAATCAGCTGAATCAGCTCGTTATAAAACCCCATGTACCAGACGTGCTAGATATTGTACGGAAATCGTGTACTATCTTCGATGAGCGATAGAGTTCGATTTTATTTTAGGCATATTCACATTCACGGACAATCAGTTTGTTATCTGCAGATGACTATCAACGATTATCAGCGGGCGTGCCGAAACACGAGGCAATCGATCGGGTTCAGTATCGGAGTGTTGGACAGATAACATCCTAATGTTTCATATCGATTCTCGCCATTAACACTGACCGAGTTCATAGGACACACGATTTGTAGGATATCGTAATTTACAAGGCTGTAAACAAATTTTTGTTGATCTGATTACGGAAAGTAAAATAAATTGCATCTACCCATTCCTTTTACTATTCTTATATTATTATTCTTTACGTGATCAGGAATAGATAAGTATAAATTACGTTATAATTTTGCATGGTACCTGTTTGTGGAATGATAATATTAAGTGTAATACTAATACATACACATACATATGTATACTACATACTAATACAAAGCACAGCACAGCAATGATAGACTAGTTTGAAATTCAGCCTGCCACTCCGGGGTTCTAGGTTCAAACCCTGGGACGAACTTCTGGCTTATTACGTGCGTTTTATAATTAAAACAATTTAATACTGCTCTCTATAACGCTGAAGGAGAATATTGTGAGTAAACCTAGAGAGGTTATAAAAATGTACAATGTTTTTGAAGTGTTATAATGAGAGGAGACTTATGTCCACCAGTGAACTAATAAAAGGAAATGCATATACATACACATTTTATCTCCAAATATCAGGCTTAATTGGGGAAAAATCCTATCAAAATTTAAAAGGAAAAACAATATTATTTGTAGTAAAACAATTAAAATATGTCTGAAATATACTGCTCAGCTTTATTTTTGATGCCGTTTTGCAAAAATCGCATATGTATACATCATCGTTTAAGAGCACCGAGTGCGTGCCGATTTATTACACATTAATCGCGGAAGACAAAGAAACTGTGTGAAGGTTACACTTATTGCTAGTTTACGGGCTTTGAAAATGCATTTTTATGCTGATACTGTGGCATATGTTTATAGCAGTGTTTAAATAATGCAGTATGTACAGTTTTCAAGGCTTCAAAAATGTTTACTATTTAACATTTTAATATTATTATTTTTAAGTCTATTAACTAAAGTTGACGTTAACGTAAACATAGAGTGATTAAATGGCCAAATTAAAGTGATAATCCTGTATACCAAGTTACTGTTAATATAATTAATATTACTTTTTAGTTAATAAAATGGAGGGATTGCTATTAAAAATATACGTGTATTTAAAATAACTTTGTGGTGGATAGAGGTACATAAAGATCATTGCACTTAGCGGGTCGTAGCTAAGGTTAAAGTTGAATCAGAGCACTCGTTGCAGGCGGCGTGGTGGTCGTCGTTGGGCGGGCGGTGCAGGACACCTGAGGGCGGGGGCAGGCGCGCGGGGCACGCGCTGCAGATTCACTTTCGTCCGGCCGCGGCCGCCGCCGCGCCAGTGAGAGAAAGTTGGCCGCGGCGAGCGAACGAGTCTCGCTAGGGAGCGGCGCGCCGCCGCACCGAATGACACGCGCGTCTTTTGAACAGAAGTAAACATACGTCGAACTACATGTAGATTTGGATGGATTTCTCACGTGAAGCTACATAATTTTGCGATGTGTTAGGATTTGTTTTTAGGAGACTTTTGCGTTAAAGCATAGGACTAAAATATTAGCGAATAAATTGACTATTACTACGGGAAGCCATGCAGTGCTATCCAAAGTTGTCGCCTAAACGCGAGCCCGTGGACCTCGGGTACGAAATGGACATGATGGGAGGTGTCCGTCGGCTCGAGCTGCCGGCCCCGCCGGGCAAGGAGTTCCGCGCGCCGTGCCTGCTGCCGGCGCCTGCGCCTCCGCCCACGCACTCGGTGATCCAGTGCATGCGCCCGCCGCCTCCGCCGCCGCCACCGCCGCGTCTCCTCAAGCCGCCCTCCTTCGAGGAGCCCTCCAGCTCTATTCCGGATCTAGGTAAGTACCATTGTTACAATAATGGCTTAAAGGGAATTTTTACATTACTTGTATATAAAGGGAGAACGATGAATAATTACTATTTATTATTTATATTTAGATACGATCAAACACTGTACGTAAGGTGTACCTAGGGATTTCAGAAGATGGAAAAAAAATATCTAGTCGACGTCATTAGTACCAATGTAGTTCCATATATTTTTTTATTAAATAATATAAATTTACGCTCCTTTGTGTCATGAGGTCAGGGTTCAGTAATTCTAACGTGGTAATAATTGTTTTGTAGATATTTTAATATTGACCAATTACAATTTTGCTTTGCCTTGGCCGTCATAGATTTATACTTCCTGCTTCGGAAAATTGTAACAGAGCGTTTACAGTTACATAGTAATTTCCGGGTGATGACGACAGCATACGAAGGTCGTACGTATTATAGCATCGTGTGCATTTATCGTTATAATTATACGCACTGATGTAAACAAAACAGTGTAAAGTGCATGCGTATTTGATATGCGCGATAAAGTTCGCATTTCACTGATGATTATACTGATGTAAGAAGAAATTTATCTCAAGCTAATAGTTAGATTTTGGTAAAACGCTTGTAGAGTACAGGAGAACTTCGTGATTATTTTTATTTGGAACATCGGTACGTACTTATACATACATTGTTACTGTCAATTTGAAAATGATTGTGTAATATTTTTTCTTATTTAGGTTAATACGATATTTGATTTTCATATTAATAGTAGGTGAATTTAATGTTATAGGGATATTTCTGATATTTTACTACTTATATGTTATATATCGCATGTAAATAATATTCCATACGGTTTACAGTTGCTCATTGATATATAATATATATGTACGCATATATGTATTATACATATATTCAAATATTATGTAACCTTAAAAATGTTCTTATATTATTTGTTTTCAAACGAAGGCGACATTCATTACGATTAGTAAAGTCGTCGCTGACTGACTCTCTTAATGCTATCAGAAAATCCCACTGACATTGGTTTGGAAAAACGTGAGTGCTATTATGAAAAATAATGATGCTAACAACATTTTCGCGAATAGCTGATTAGATAAGTGTCGCAAGGTCAGTGCGACGAACGCGTGGTGACGGCGCGTCATTCGATGTCATTAAGGTCACTGTGACATTGGGCCGATAGCAGTGACAAAATAATAGTCGTATCTTATCTGGTAATGTGAGCGGCGCGGGCGCAGGTGCGCGCGACCCCGCACCCTGATTACTCACGACCCTACGGACCGCTACCTCTTCTCACACCAAGCCAAGCCTTTCACCACTCAAATGTCCCTGTACGGGACAGATGTAGGAACAGACATGATGCTTGAGATTTATAAAATTATTCAGTACACTCCTTTAATCAATCATAACTCATAAAAGCTACACTCATATTTCCAACGAGACCTCATTACTTGGCGAGACATGCACTCCTAGCCGAAGGAAACATTTTCCTACACAAGATGGCGCTGGACCTCGCCTGTGAAATAGGGCTGGTATTCGCCTGGCATCTTTATTCTCTCCTTTGGCGAATAAACCATCTCACCTCCTCGGTAATGTAACGGTTAGTATATAGAAGGATTATTTCGCTTACGTGTCGAGTGTCAACTAAGGCGTATATTGTGTTATCAGCGTAACCTTCTGCAAGAGCAAATTACTTCCTACTGATACTGACATGCAACGTGTATCATATGTATATTACCGTTTATCGCATTCTGTGTTTGTTGATTGTGCAAAAATAAATCAATTCGACTTTCTTAAATCTACTTTGTAAGTGGCAAGGGCATCATTAATCACCTTGTTTCGGCGTGTGTCGTAGATTACATGACAATCTTGCGTTTCATCGAATAACAAAATATAAACTATGTAAAATTCAAATAGATAGAATAAAAGGCAAATCTTAAAACAATATCTTCCTGTTAATATTTTTTTTTGGGTAACATTAAAACGTTAAAGAGGTGCTCAAGATACATATATAGGATTCTCAGTATAACGAGGGTCTCCTAAGGTCCGTTTTCTCTTGTCTCTTAATTCTTATTAGTTAATGGGTTAAGTTGTTATATTTGGTAAAAAAAAACAATTTGAACAAGGGAAAACATGTTTAGGCACCTCTAGCTGATCACATGGTTTTGGGAGTCATTCCCTTCATATATTTCGATATCGATGACTGCCTCATATTATGACAACAATATTTTTTTAACATAAACTTTTAACATAAACATCTTTCGTATTGCAAGAAACTCTGCCAAAAACATAAGTAATTTGTATTGATGTTATATAACTGAGCGGCCGCAAAGATACATCTTAACTACGCATGTCCCGATACGCACTTTACGAGTTTCTGTATGACTATAAGATATTTTCCATTTAATTTTGTTCTCATAAAAAAAATCATGAATAGCATTATGTATATTCGAAGAAAAAAAAATCAGTTTTCTAAAATGACATTTTGTATAGCATGTAAATTTTCGTGTACACTTTATAACCTGAGCAAGTACATAGCTACGTAATAAACGATTGAGCATACAGGGAAGTAGAGGCCAACCTTGGCAGAGGTCATGCCGCGTCACTCGCTACACTTACAATACTTAAATTGTTTCATACTATAAACAACCGGAGTGTTCAAAGTAATTGCTCCACGGGCCGCTTCCTAAGAACCTTTTAGCTGTAGTCGTTATGGTAACAACTGAATTCGTGAAGTTCTATTCAACTCTCCACCCTGCCCCCTACCCCGGCCCGCGCCCGGCCCGCGGCCCGCCACCCGGCCCGTGTGACCGAACGCGGGTCATGGCCACTTGTATTTTGTACTTGATGAAAACGATAAGGGCACAACGAGTGTAAAAATATAGATAGACAACACGATTTCATCATTCAGGATTTTTGTACCGTGCTTAATTCTTTTTAATGTATAAACGACCAAAGTTACAAATATACATATGTACGAGTATACTCGTAAATATCAAAACCTAGATGCCGATTTCATTGATGTTGTTTAGTAATAGCTATGTGGTTGGGATGTTTTGTTTGCCCGGGCAAACAGCTTGACCGATTGGAATAAAATTAAGGTATCGGGTTAGTTTAAATATTGAAATGAACATACGATATTTTTTTATCTTGATATAATCGAAATAACTAATATATCTTAAAAAAGCATCGGAAGATATCAAACAAACATATTGTAAATGAACTTATACGAGTAGAGCAAGGTCATGATATTTTAAACAGCATCAGACAGCTCATGATGTCTAAAGGAATAATAGCTAGGAAATAAAATTACCGTGTCAAACGTCTACGTGGATGCACGCCGGCAAGGCCAAGGTTCGTACGAGTACGATTGATTCAGCGCCACTTATATCATACAGCGTCGCAGTTTCCGATCCGTGATCAAAGACGAACGGACCACTTGGTGTATAAATATACAAATACAACGGTTGATCTGTGACTACATCTTGCGACTATTGGGATATTACGGCTTTTAAGATAGCGGACGCGCTTTCTTGCTTGATTGTGCTTTGTCTAATGTTTATAGTTGTAGGTACGGTTTAGAAGCATATTGATTCATTTTGGCACAATTTTCACGAAGCCACAGAAAATTAAGTTCATTTTGCGATAATTTTATTACACAAGTATATATGCGAGTACTTATTTGTAAAGTTAACCGTCTATAATACGTATAGAGCTAGTGGTTAAACGAGTGAAAAGGTCATTAGGTTGTGTAACATAAATAATTATTAACATAAAAAAGATTCCACATACTCGTACGAATAAAAAGACACGAGGTTGAATCATTAAAGATTGTTACACACAATTGATAATTGTCACTTCATTAGGCGATCGAGTTCGATTAATTATGTATATTGTTACAGCTATGTAAGAGATTGAACTTGCCAACAATTATTATTCATAATTATTAAGTTCTTACAATCAATGTATATTATTTTAGAATCTTAAAACAAAGAAATGTACAATAAATATCGTAATCCCCTTAATTATCAGTAAAATTAACAATTCAGTTTGAATACAACAATCTATGGTAGAAGAATTGTTTGTGAACGGCGTGTTGAGACAAACTCATGAGTCACGACGAACATCTACGCAACTTTGCATATTTTTAAACGTGTACTTTTGTTTGGTCGAGCGCTGCCGCTGTTAAACTGAAGGTCGTAAGATAAGAAATCAGTTGTTTTAATTCAAATGCTGTATGAAATTGCTTCTGTACTCGATACTCGTGCAATAAAATATGAACTGTATTTTTACACAACTCTTAAATATAACTTAGATCAAATATATTTTACGTAAAAAAAGTAAAAATTAACAAAATGTTAAAAAATTAATCGATAAAAGGCCATCTTCGGAGTTATATAACACAGAAACGAGATAATATTTTTTTAATGCCGTGGAAAATATGGTCACGAAAAAGACTAATAACATTTACATGAAGTTAATAGAAAGGAAGGATGTAATGTGTGGATGGATGTAATGGATAATATGGACCCTGGGCATCAAGAACATCCAGGCAATTGAACCTAGAACCTTCCACTGGCGGACGCTCGTACACAAACACAGGGGCGTATTTCTGAGAACAATTACATTCGTACTTGTTACCCTTTACTGTCATTTTAAACCCAATTGTTTACAGAAATTAAAATGATTTCAACTCCCTACAAAACACTTCTAATCTTGTAAACTAAGTGTAATATGACGGTACCACTGATGAGCTAAAAACAGAATCAACAGGAATGTGTAATTATAACTTAATTATAAGCACTTATTTTAGGTGTTCTATTTATACAATGCTTATTACTAAAGTTCCAATTAACCTTACAGCTCTAGGTTTTTACTACAGCCGATATTTGTCTCAAAGGTCGTTTATAATTATTGCTATCACAATTACAACTACGAGTATTTTCTGGAATATAGTAAATCTACTAGTAGTTATAAGGTAACATGGATTTATTATTTATCGAACTAGCTGCGCCAGCGGACTCACCCGCGGGGTTTTTGCCAGTGAAAGTGTCGTCAAGATCAGTCCAACTGTTTCGCAGATTAGTCTGAACAAACAGACGGACAAAAATTGAACATTGTTTGAAATTAGCCAATAGCGAATATTACAAATCTTTTTATTAACGATACTGTATATTAATTAATTTATTTAAAAAACATAAGTTTTTTAACAACTGTAGAAGCACGAAAATGCATTATAACCATAATTTTGCAAATTTATCACTAGATATTTCGATACGTTTAAAAATTGTTCTTTTAGTGCAACAATAGAACAACCAGTTTACCATAGTTTAATACGAGATAACCATTACGTCCCTGACCCGCGCACTGTGGCGCGCGTTGCCATGGTCACGGCCGATCGATGAAGCGCCACATGCACCCGGAACTGTAGCGCTGGATCTTCTCCCTGTTCCATGATTCAGGAATCAAGGCGCTTCTAACGTTTGCAGATATTTTAATTTATACACTAAATACTGGTCTATTTAAATACAACCTCTTAGGTTCTGAAGGAGTCTATTTCAATAAAAGATAACTCATGGACATATTTAGAGAAAAGCAAAAAAGGGGGCAAAATTTATGTAAAAAAACTTTTGTTTGTACCATAGAAGCTTTTAAAATGTATTAACTAGTATCAATAGATTTAATGAACATTTTTGAACCTAAAAAATAACTTAACGAAAAATAAAACCAACAATGCATTAATTGTGTGGAATTTTAACTTAACATAAAGAAAATTGAATATTGTTTTATACAGTTTTTTAGTTTTTGGTGTTGTGCAATAGAATTTAGCAACCAATCCAATAGAATTTTTGGAATTGGGTTGTTATAGTGGGATGATTGAGATAGGGAATACGCGTTAATAAGTTACTAGATAATTAGTATTCATATTATATATCCAAAATGAAGGAAAAGGAATGTTTTGTTAGTAACTTTAATCCTGTTAGTGTATTTTAAGTAGTATGGTAGTCGTTTGAGGACTAAGATGGTTTTAGTATACGCGTGGACCCGCATTTACATCCGACGGACTAACACAGATTGTTTTAATAATAACTTCTTGGTAGAAACAAGTATAGCGATGACACTTCCCCGGAATACTCCAAATAAAGCGCGTGTGAAATAAATTGTAAGTGAATATTAAGTTACATCTCACATCATTTATTTTACGGTCAACGTTATCATTAAATTTTATGGGTCCGTTCTTATACAAATGTAATCCCTTTAATGTACTTCGTAAGTATTAACTGCTAGAAAATCATGAATATTACAAAAATCTTGTCACATATTTGATAAATTCGGCATGTATACACGTGCACCCACATTTATAAAAACGTCTTGTCCTTTTCAATACAAAATAGTTTTAGGACCAGAAAAGGGTTGTGTGATGTACGAACCTTCATTACCAGGATAACAGAGAGAGCGAGGCGGTCGACCGTTCGCCCGATGCCCCTGCGACGTCACAGTGGACGACGTTGCATCGGGTCATTGCACAGCAGCGGTGAACACGCACTCAATGACGGCCTGTCATTGATAAATTTAGAAGTGAACAATAGGTCGATTAAAATTATCCATGGTCAACAGCAAAACGTCCTGATATCTTACTAATGTACATAACATAATATCGCCTTTATTTACGTAAGTCCAAGAAAAAAATACTGATTTTTTTTTTTGTGAACGTGAAATAATTAAAGGTATTTAAAAATAAATAATATGAACCACATTGTAAACTGATTCATTTTATGGTAGATTATTGTATTTAGAATAACAATATGTTCCCATGCATTATTGTTTCGGGATACTTACTATTCTTACAAAATACATACAAAGCGACTTCGCTATACAACCGTAAATCACTCAATGGACATAATTTCTGCATAATGCTCACTGCAACTCGTTCACTACATATGCATCGGGTAAATGGTGTACATACGCATTCACCAACACATGTAATGCAACCAATGGAAAATGACGACTATAAATAAGCATGCAACACCACGTCGCTATCGCATTGAATACTGAATAATACACATGAACAAAGTATGCCTATCCCTTTTTCGCTTATTCGAAATACTAGTGCTGTCGAATTGCATACGAGTGCATCTCGACATTTTCTTGCCGCGTACAGTAATCTCCTGGTCGGTTCAGCTACCCTGGTAAATTGTAGTGAAACTAACAGTTTGCGGTCACATACGTTATAGTAGTTGTTTATCTGTTGCAATTTATATTTTCGTAATATTTCAGGCATGTTTTTTAATGTAGCAGCTAGTGACCCCTCAAAATTTGTATGAAGTATATGAATTTCCCACTTTACTATTAGGTGAGCACTTCTACACGCACTGTACTGTATACTATACGTATAAACAGTCTCTTCATTGGTACAGTTGGTCTAATATCACAAAAAATATTATCGATCAATTGATTGCTATATTACGTAAATAATGTATCAGTTTTAATCAGTCGAATACGATGGTATTTAAAGCCGTGTAGTCGCAAATTACAAAATAAAAAAGTCATGTTCTTTGTTCATTATCCATTAATTGATAGCAAACAAACAAGGTTATTTAATGTCATTGCTAACTCACACACATGTCACGACTTCTGTTGTTACGGTGTGTGAAGGTATAGAGATTATTTACGATGACGATTAAAATCAAATTCACTTTGTTGCCGTACAAATTTTGTTTTTAATTTATAATATTGAACGTAAAAAATGGCCGTTTAAAATTAAAATAAAGTATGCATGCGAGTGCGCGTGGCACGTTAATCGCGCGGCTTTCTGCCGAGAATGCACGTGGGTGCAGGCAAGTACCAGGTTGTTATAAACAACGCGAGCTCGACCAGCGCATTGCCTATACAGACGCATGAAACGCGTTACTCAATACCAGTGTGAGTATAAACAGAGTGATTATATTTAAACTCGTAAGTTTCATTAAAACTTGATGTTAGTCGCGCGATGGATAAACGGATAATGTTTTATGATGATTATTATTTCCACCGTTTCTTTTAAATCTTAAAATAACATTAACATAGATACGGTAAAAAATCTATAGATGTTTTCATTTTCATCACCACACAGTTTCAAGAATATCATCAGAAGTGATAGCCCATAGGTTACAATTTCAGTTTCCCGCTTTACGATCTGCGTTCAGATGCTGTCAGGCACCACTGACTTTATAAAACTACGTGCATTTTATAACATGCCTTTTAAATGTGATTTGCTATACCGATGAAGGAAAACATTGTAAGGAAATCTGAAAACTATAGGGTATGTTATGAAATATTATAACTACATCACTTTAGGGTATGTTTTCTGAGATGTGTGGAGTCAGTCAATCAGCACTTATCCCGCAGCCTTATTATTTCTCATTATGAGAGGATATCCGTGTTTAGCAGTACAATAATAAAAGGGTACAAATATTAATTTTAATAAAACAACATTTTTATTGGCAATAAAACCAACAGTTTACATTACGTTACGTTTAGTCGAATAGTAAATTAATACCAATTGCGATAAAATGCACAGGGTTTCGATTGTACAACCATACGTACATAATTACGAGTGCACACAAGCGAAAACCCGAAGGAGTTAATAACAAACAAATAACAAGTAAGATAACCAAATATCGAGTAAATGTTATATTATTGAATGTATAGATGAATAAAATATAAATATTAAATTTTTTGTAGTAATTGCAATGCATTTTACCATGACTGAAAGTCCAATAGAAGTGCAATCTTCGATCTGCATTCCGCTACGACAGCGCTGAAAGCAGGTATTGCTCTCGCTTTTACTCTATTACCTATTGGCGGCCGAGCTAGTACGAGTATGTAGGTGTGTGTTACACGCAATAGGTATTGCTTTCTAAGCAGTGAAGGTGAGGTGCACGCTAGCGCTAGTTCAAGTTGAGTACCGCGGGTATAGGTGCGCGGGCGCGGCAATTATTGCACAGATCGTTGTACATCTAACTCCATACAGGGCAACGAACGCGCGCAGCTGCCCGGGAAATAGATCCCGTCTTGACTATTTCAGAACACAGCTTAGATACCAGTCCCTTGCATTGCTTGCGTTGCACCCAACCTGTAACGTGAGAACGCAACAAATTATGGCGCGGGAACGATAACATAAATTGCAATATTCCCGCCTTTTCCTAGGGGACGTTACTTAACATGTTATTAAATTGAAGCAGTTTTTTATCACATACATTTCTTTCAGTCAAAGCTTCACTTACATATTTTTTGTATTAAACAACTTGCCACTGGGTTATTTTCATTAGCATACTTTAGTTACATGACCGGGAGTCTCTATTATTTTCTTAACACTAGTCGCTACTTACACAAGGGAATAAATTTGGGGTACTTGCACTTTGTGATGTTCTTAAGTTGGCAGGTATATGCAGTACGAGTACTGCGATAATAAAATTTCTGCTGTATTATGACTAGAATAATTCTGAGAACATGATCGCGGTAAAAATGTAATAATTAAATATTGAATTCGATATCGCTTCAGTTTCAAAATGTCAGGGGCGCCGTATCGGCGTATCGTAATCTCCCGGCCCACTTAGTGCGCGAAGTTCACCGGGGCATTGCACTTTATATGAGAATCAAATGCGCGCGCGCACTCGATGCGAAAGTGATTCACGTCATCAATGTGCGCTCTCTACACGCAGATAGTGCAGTTTGCGCTAGGTTTCTAAGAGTAATGAGTAAAAGAGTTTGCCATGTTTTTAATTTATTCTAGTTATATGACCTAATCTTAATGTTTTACAAATAATTTTTACATTAATACAAATGAAAAATTTAAAATTATTCAAACCAATTTGTTAGAAGGGATCCTTATTTTTTTTTAATACGTTAAAATAACAATATTATGGCTCGATACAATATTATTCCCATTAATTTCTTAGACATGATATTTTGATCACTGTCACAACCACCTTTCAACGATAATACTCTTGTCTTATAGGTTACTGTAAACTATTAATAATTTATTTCAAGTGACACAGCATAGAAAATAAGACGTTTTAGAAGCTCATTGCTACACGGACCACAAGAACTAGTACATAGTGGCTAACTAGTAACTAGATATAAAAGAGTCTTGAACCCGAGCCGGGAATGCTGGTAATAGAAAAAAAAACGCAATGTTAGAAGCATCTAAGTCGGGTGCACTGGCCGCGCAGTGCCAGTGACCTGCAAGTCGCGTGCGCCCGCGCACCGTAGCGCGCGGCTACGGCTTGCTACGAACTGTGCCACAGAACACGGAAAGCTGTTCCTTGCTGGGATAGCTCGCACATCCTGTGACTTTTCCTTTCCTGAAGGAATGGCAACATTCTAAATATTCGTTAGTTTTATAATATGTTCGCGATGAGTACTCAATGAACATATTAATTGTTGTAAAGCAACGTACCTATGACGTAGATTCTTTAATACTTTTACAACATACTATACAGGACTGCGATAATGATTTGTATACAATGTAGAAATCATAATACATATTTCAAATTCAAGATTGTTCTATAACGTGTTTGTGAACAATACGACAGATACAAATTTATAGTCACTCGTAACATTTTGACCATTTATCTAGATAAAGGTACAGGTACTGAAATAGTAAATTTATAAATTTCCAGGATTCATTTCGTTCTCCCCTCCGGTTGAGTCATATGTGAAAATATACTTTGGAACTGATATCAGTTGGTAAATTAATTTTCTGCTACAAATAGCTGTCTTACTTTTGGAAGAGCCCATGACGTGTCTGCAGGATCGATACCGGAAAACCCTCTCGAATGGCTGAAATTGCCGTGACTCATTGCGCCGTATTGTTGAGTTAAATAGATCAGTTTATTACTCCCGTTATTGTTAGACGTTTTTGTTAAGTTGTAATAATTATATAATTATAAATACTCATTCGAAAATATTAGGTAATAATGCAAGTATAACTATTCTAATAGGTATTCTCTTTATCGACTTTGTAATGATTTGGATTTTGGGCCAAAGTTCTTTATTTTGAAATCAATAGCATAATATCCAGAATGATTGTGTGACCTTTTTTAAAACATTTCCTAGTATTTACCACTGAATTATTAATAATATGCTGTAAACATTTCGTGTCAAGTGTCTCACAAGAAATTATTCGAAGTCCCCTCGAGTCCTGTAGTAATAAATATGTGAACCAATTCAAATGATATCGATTTACAATGCAGTGACCGGAGGGCAAGGAGGGCGAAGTCATCACTCGGCCCCGCCATGCAATATGAAATATTCTAAACCGCCTCCAACAGTTACATACCAATTTCGCATTGAAAAAAATAATTCGACTGAGTGAATACATTGACCCTGTACATTTACGTAAGTCGTTTTATTCTGAAGAGAGTTGCTCTTACACGAGAATGAAGTTAAAACATGTAACAAAACTTTTATTGCTTACCTTATACCACACATTTATACGGAAAGTTTATATTTACAGCTTTATTAAACGAAAATATAAAGTGGCAATTCTTTACCGGGTGAAATTAATAAGAAATAGTAATCGTTATGAAAAATCAGTAAAATTATGAAGTAAGGTGTGGTTACTAGCCTATTTGTATTGGTGTTGCCTATAAGTTTGAAATTTGAGATTTGCTTCAGTTAATCAGTCAGCCAGGTCTTAAGTATTATACATTTAAACAGGGCCCCTACCAATTTTCACTCCATTTCCAAAAACCATGATCTTCACGAGTAGCTTTTATTTCAATTTCCTTGCGTTTGCGTGCGCAAGAAACCACATTACCATTTTTTGTGATATCATACACAGCTATGATAAACTCATCTTCTAAGGAACATAGCTACTTTCTTGCAATCAGGTTTATTTAGCTTATATATTTTATCCATGGAACTAAAAAGAGAGTTTCCCGGCTTCGTTGGTAAATTTGTTGGATATGTTGCATGATGGATGTGATAATTGCTATGTTAGGGCCGTCGATAAGCGAGGTGAATGTTCATAATAACCCTACGGGGTTCGTGTGATTTTGACACAGACAATAGAGGTCTATATGACAAACGTGCTTGCAACTCAAGTGTGCCTTCTGTAGTGAAGCAAGGGCATGATTACGTGCACTTATAAGCAAGATGTTCGATTTAATCTATATGGCTAGTGATATATCCTTAAATTAAATGGAAGGTAATTTCCATTGAAATTTTACAGATATTCAGCGGCACAAAATCCTTTCCAGCTCCACAGATGGCGACCTATTCGATTTGTGTAACAGCAAAAATGTGAGAATTTAAGTGGATCAGTGAGGAGGTAGCTAATGGAGCGATGTGGATAATAATTCAGATTCAGTGAGAGCGGGCGCGGGCAGTTTTTGCTGGTGGCTGGCTCCGCATACAGATGCGACCCGCGGCCGACGACCCGCCCGGCGCTTGACCTCGCTGCCCGCTGCAAGCGCCGCAGCTTCCACTCAGTTAGATTTTCATTTAATAGAAAATCGAAACACACCAAGAATATTTAGAGGATACGTTGAGATTAATTCGCAATTAATATAAGCCCTTTAAATGTAATTAATATGTGATGGCTTTAGTGATCGGCGAAATTTTCAAATTAGTGTTTTTTACCGTGTATAAAAACTTTCTGTTATCATGGATCAAAAAACGTTTATTTTAATATACTTTATGTAAGGTCGTACTGTTATTTAATTTGAGTCTTAAGTATTAATCTCTATTACGACTGGACTCATGGTCGCGTGGTTAGACATTCTGACCGCAAAATCAGAGATCTTGGCTTCGATTCCTACCCACGACAAACATTTGTGTGATGTACAATCACGCCGGACGCACAACTGACCACGCGGCCAGTCACGTGCCAATGTAGTAAATTAGCGTTGTCATCTTTCTAATTTTTTCAAGTAAAATAGGGTTGGCACTATTTTAAATTATAGGTAATTTATTATTATAATATGAATATTTATTATCACATATTATTAAATGCAAATATTTAATGACAATATGTTGTTATAATTTAATTTTTTTACTACAGCATATTAAAAGAAAAGCATGCTTTATACATTGTAAAATAATATTTAAATGTCCATATTTCAACATTGGTTTAAAAAATCTTCTATTGACATATATTCATCTCATACATTTTAGAATCATATTTTACACAACCTGTTAAAAATGCCTGTTCAAGGCACGACTCGCCAACTACGACACCGTTGTTAAGACATTTTGTTCTGTTCAATATTATCCACAAATGTCTCTTGACAGCAACGCAGCATCGATTGCTACAACGCTGTATATTTTGCTATTTGTCGTTATTATTTCTGTTTAATTTTTTTTCTTTTCGATGTTCAAAGTACTACGTTTTCTACTGAAAAGAGTGCATCGGACTTGAAGAGTAAAATATGCCGTCTTGCTCATCTAACTAAGCATGTGTCCCTTACAAAGCAACCCTAAATTCCGAATATGGGGATTTGGCAATGTTTCAGTTGTTATCCTGCTCTATGGGAGGGTAGATGAAAAGGATAGCTATAAGAAGCTTTCCTCTTGGATAGTTAAGAAATGTAATAGGAGGTGTATCGGGAGCCAGTTTTCGGTGGCGTGAATTCTGTAGTGAATAAGGAATAAAAATTATATTCCTCCTCTACAAAATCTTCACGCAGCATTCGCAAGAGAGTCGTCGCCAGAGGCCAAGGCCCGCTCGGTCAGGGACGTTCCATCTCAATTACAATTATTGTATTGTAGTCCGTAATACAACGACTATAACATTAATTTAACCGCCATATACACGGTTTTCAT
>DWQT01000981.1:0-18789 GCA_018244895.1 Myscelus amystis hages
TGCACTTATTCTTGCTTTCTGCAACGAATTGTTTTAAATTTAATTATATATTATGTATGTATCTAAAATGTTTGTTATATACATATATGTAGGAACATTGAAA
Source organism: Myscelus amystis hages (assembly GCA_018244895.1). Lineage (NCBI taxonomy): Eukaryota > Metazoa > Arthropoda > Insecta > Lepidoptera > Hesperiidae > Myscelus > Myscelus amystis. The sequence continues at coordinate 104 of DWQT01000981.1, forward strand.
TAACCTTTTAAGTTTGAAAATACAATTACTTTAATATTTAATGTGACTATTTTTATTTTCATAAGTCTAGACGTTTCTGTGTTTATCGATTTGTCGGTTGCCGTCGGACTTGCTGGCCTTCACGACGGGCGAGTGCGATAAATCTTAAATCTAGATAGCTAGAAGAGATCTGCTAGATTTGATACTGGGGAGAGAAAGAAGTGATTTAGGGGTACGGTTGGAAATCGCAGTTTGAAATATTTTATCTTTTTTCCTATCTCTTTAGAAACATAGTAAACACTATTAATACATTTACCTATTAAACTACCTTAGGCTTGTGAGCTTGTTTGCGTTTTTGGGATAATAAACACGAGGTTATTATCTAACAAGTTATTTTATTCTTTATTGACTATGATAATTATGACGTATATCATACGTGATTTACCTATTTTTCTTCAGCTAAATTTCTAACAATCCGCGTAGATTCTAAGTAAAAAACACCTCATTCGCCGCCTTGCTCATTAATTAATTTGTAGGCGATATTTGATTTCATTGATTCACAAACATTTAAATAGCCATATTTCTTTATTTAGCTGTCATAATAATATGGTGAATATTGTGATATGAACAAATAGTGTTTAAAGAATTGGCAAAGATATAAAGTTTAGTAACGATAGAAAGGTTGTTCCATACCAGTAGCTACTAATAGGTAGCTAGTGTGGGCTACATAGGGAGTGCTCAATGGATTCAGTGTTATACTATTCGTTATTATGCTATTTGCTCGGTTCTATATTTACGACAGAACCTCGTGAAGATAAATGAACTGAGATGCTTTGTTTGTTATTAATTATAATGTATACTAAAATGCATAACTGTATATATACTGTATAAAATTTATATAAAGTATCTCGTAAGTGGCCATTTAAAGTAGGCAATTGTTTCACGATTTAATCGTCCTACATTAGATATCTGTTCCTATATTCTATATTCAAAGTATAATACATAAAACGTTATTTGTATACTCTGCTTACGTAAAGTTGAATATCATGCAGAATAATATTTTGATTATCTTTAATATGCAAAAGTCTATAAACTTTTCTCGGTCAGAAAAAGCTATAATTTCTTATTTAATATATGTATGTATTCTTTCCACTCTTATCTCTTGAGGCCATACGTGTCTAGAATGGACGACCACTTTATTAATGTTACGAAAGTTGTACTGAATCCATATCACAATTCCGCTCACAAAATGGTCTAATTCGTTTATTACTTTTGAAAGTTAATAATAGCAACATACTTTTTAAGAAGTATACTGGGGCACAACAGACAATTTGCGAATTAAATTGATCCCCTGTTGAACATTATTTTAACAAGGCCAAGTGTCTGTAAATACAATGAAACGCTTAATAAGCTATTAGCTGTTATCTTGAGCCTAAGTAAACCCGAAACATTTGTTTATTCAATCGGGTTTATTTGACTGACTGTAATCGAATTCCCTTATAGTGCTGAAATAAATGTAACTTTGGCAATCCATTTTCCTCCTCTTGCCGCCTGAACCCTGAGCGGGCGGTTCGTCCAGTGGTAAGCAATCCTAACTACTGACTTGGGGTTTTAGTTTTCACGCACTACAAATATTTGTCTGACGAATATGAACATTTCTTCGAGTCTGGGTGTTAAATTATCTATGTAAGCATGTATACAAACCTATGTAAATACAGTTCACCAGCTGTCTGATTACCATAACAAAGCGTCTGTCTAATTTAGAATAAATAACTTAGACAGATAAAACTTAGTCAACGAGTAATTTAAACCTTTGCTGCTATTGCATGGTTGCGCTGGCTTCATTTCTTAATTTTATTATTAGAGATATTCAAGAAAAAAGTCGTATGAGATTTTCCAATTCCCTATGTAATAAGGTGCCTTTTAACACTCTGAAAGTGATAGACAATTCTTCTCGTCATTTCTGCAGGCCCAAGTGTAATGTTTTTGGTGTAAGTAAAGTTATATGAAGGTTAAATTTTAAACTGCTTTCTTTCACAGAAACCATCAATGTATTTCTACACTTAGTAAAACTGCAGGTAGCAAGTGAACATAGGCCTATTGTGTGTCGAGTGTTCGCTCGAGTGAGTCTACTAGAACCGTGCATTCTGTTCTAATGTAACAAGTTCTTGACTTAAATATAGCTGGCAACAGTTTATACGGCAACATACTGACACAAAAAAAAACAAATTTCCACGAGACAACTTTTAAATGCATTCGTATTTCTTACGTCATACGTGTACCCGTCGTGAAGCGCACCAGATAATCTATGCGTAGGCCACAACTATGATTGATTAATTTAATTATGTCTACGGTAGCTCATTACTGTTTAGAAAATAAGATAACCTCTTCTGTATGTGTAAGTCTATGTAATTAACTGAGACGTAAATAAAATTCTGACGAACCTTTATACGATGTGTTTTCGTACTGAAAAACTTACGTACTTATAATATTCAGTCGGGTGCCATTTGGCGCGTTGTGGCTGACAATAAGCCGTGGTTGCCCGCCAACTCCATTAGCTCCCTCGAGGAGTGAAAGATGTGTACTTTAGATTACAATGTAAATATAAGTGAATTGATTTTTGTACACTTACCGAGAGCCACATAACAACCTTGTATTATGTTGTAAAGGTTTATCTTAAATTTTGCATTCATCTTGATAACACACACTTTTTGCTGTTGGTTATTTATCGAATCAACATTATGAGATGACAAAATAGGCAAGAACACAGAATATTTCTTTATTTGTAGTAATATATTGAACAATTTTTCATAAAAAGAAACTTCACACCACCTCCTTTAAAATCTCAACAGAATTACTAACAACTTTTCTATTAAACGTACCAATCACTGGTTAGTCTAACGTAGAGGGTGCCTGATCCTACTATATAAATAATGTACATCACTTAAATATGAACACTCCAATTCTGTTGAGACTTGAAAATAATAAAATTAACATAATACTCCATTAAGGATATATCGGGAGCTTATTTTCCCAAATTCACAAAATCCACTTAGTATTAACAAGTAAACAGTAAGTAATGTAGATAATATAGTAAATGTAACGACTAAACACCTACAATAACATTAAATTTGAAAAGTGTTTCTATCTAACGCGGATGAATGGAATCTGATTTCAAGCATGCTCTGCATGCCGCTGGCTGTATGCCAATATATAAATAAGATGCAAATATGAATTTTTGACGTTTCATATATTGTGCTATGTTATTAGGTACGTGCAAGTTCGTTCGTGCGGACGAACAAGTGATCCACATATAATATAATATTTCATCTGTGTTTTTACTCTCTCTGGAGTTTATTTAAAAAACTAATGTAAGTAGATTCCGACCTTTCACGGGTTTCAATTTATCTATGAATTTCAACGAAATGAGTTTCTTAGCTACGACAAAGGTAACATATTATGTTGTTATGTAGATCGAGTGACACATATAGTAACAATAATATTTGTACTTTTTTTTAGATAGTCAGGCATTTAGCCGCGACAGAAAGCGATTGTCTAGCAATAGTCTGTTTGATCTTACTTTGAAATCGGGAGTTTGCCGTTTTCAGAAAATACTGACACAGGCAGGCTGGTCCTTTCTTCAACAGTTTCGGATCAGGAACCGAGCTGAAAGTCGCTCAAACCAAACCAGCCTTTTAAACCAAAAGAAAATCTACACGGTGAGGATAATGGTTTGATATGCATCCGTGCACGTCTATTTAAAAGTGGATATAGATTAAAAATGTTTAGCTAAGATATAATAAGTTATACTTAGTGATCATATGATAATAAGACACTGAAACGTTGCTGAATGCTTCCCAAATATTAATAACGAAATAATCACGACTAATTATATCCGCAAGATTTATCAACCATAAAAGGTTAATAAATGTCCCCTGCTAATGCCACCAATTGATGTTGCCCGAGCGTCGTATCAGTGGACATGAGAGTTTTACGGGATCCTTCATTCCCTTTTACCGCCTGCTACTAATAAATTTGTTTTTACAACGCCTGTTTTGTTGTTCTCATTTCCTTAACCCATCACAGGGGCTTAATGTCGTCAGGTCGTGATTGCGCGGAAGCCAATGCGTCCCCTTCTGAAATAGCTACCCGGACATTCAAACTAAATTCAGAAAAGTTACTCACATAATACAGTTAATGTTCAATGAACACCGCCGCATACAGTATTATCTACAGTTAACGTACAAGTGCAGTTCTAAGCAATGTTTCCATGAAATCACCTCTATTTATGTGCTAAGGTTAGCTTGCATGTATAATTTCATGGCTATAATTTTAAAATCATTAACAGTATACAAAATGGCGCATACCGTATACCAAATACATTTACTATGGCGTGATGGAATTTTCAGCAAATAGCCAATTTTTTTAATTCTATAGAATTGTTTTATCAAATCCCCTCTTACCGTATCGGCTTAAAATAGTAGTCTCAAACTGAGATAAGCGTTAAACGATAATTCCCGACCTTTCGAATGGCAGATTAATACTAATAATACTAAAAGCTGATACTAAATTTAAATATCAATTGCCTATCTTAATGAAAACCATTTAATAATATATACACTTATCCTTAAGAAAAAATTATGTATCCTACCATTATAACCTTAATTTCCTAGAAAGTGTCCTCTTTTTGCGGGAGAAACCTTTAATTATTTTATAGGTCTTCAACTGTGACAAACAAAAAAAAACAGTTCAGTTCAGAAAAAAAAAAGTTCTTATATTAAGTGTAACGATTTCATTCTCGTACATAAATGTTTCCAATAATTTTTATATGTATGTATATATTTCAAATCTTACAATTATTATTTATCTTCCCAATTGACGTAACCTGATGATTATGTAAGAGTAGGTTACACAAGACGCGCTAGATGTCGTCACGTCAATGACCTTTATATGTGGAATAGAAATGTTATTTGCAAAAAACAAGAAAAGATCAGGAGACGCAGAATCACAAGATAGATTGTAGTGTTGTCTTGTAGAAATTATTGCAGAGAAAAGGGAAAAGTAACGATGAACAGAACAAATATAGTATATACGAGTATGAATAAGGATATACCGACTGGTTTAGTTGAGTTGTTGATTTCCACACGATCGTAAATGATACAAATCTCAAGACAATGTTTTTGTACTATTTGATGATCTGTTGTCTTGCATTTGCAAGGATTTTGAACTTTTCTATGTTATTTACTTATTAGCAGAGTAAAGAGATACATATGAAATCTTTCATTTTAAGAAAACTTCACATTTGAGAGAACTGCACATCAAGCCACAGAGCAGTGGTCAACAAATAATTTATCCTGAATGCGAATCGAACCCGTTACCGTACGCTCAACAGTCAGTTTCATTCTCCACTGGACCAAACGGCCCATACAAAGCTAGTATACTCTTGTATAACACGGGAAAGTAGAGCGAAATAAATGCTTAGATTTCTCTATAACTTACGCTACTTTACTTGGTATGAAGGCGCTCCACGCGGCAAATGAGGCGTGCTTCTTTTATCTCCGAAAATAATTTTGTATTTATTTGTAGATAATCCATTGAGACTGAACCAGGGAATGGTTTTTTCACGTGATTTTTTGTAAAAAGAGTAGTATACGAGCAAGCAGCAATCAAACGAATCTAAATATTATGAAGATTGTTCTAAATAGCATAAACTTAGCCTGAAGTGATGTCCACGAGTATAACTTTATTACTTACAATAGCTAAAACTTTCGTCATATTCACTTCAACAGAAGCTAATAAGCCGTCATACATTATGTCTGTTTTTAGATACTGTAGTCGAATTAACACTCGACTAGGTACGCAATTCAACAATCACAAGCATTCATTCGACCATATTACAAGTTGTAGTCGTATTCTACCATCTTACAAGTCTTGACACGTTTAGAACACCAAGCAACAATTTCCTCTCCCGCCTCAAACCGAACTGTCAGCTGTCAGTTGTCACTCGGCCATCACCTCCTATGCCCGCTGTCACATAGTCTTTGTACGACTACAATACATATTTATTTTCAGATAATTAATTGTCAGGCGTTACTATTAAATTAAGCTATATTTATTTTGCTACAATTCGCAATGCACGTTGCACTTTGCAGCTAACCGCTGTGAAAGCTGTAATCCCGAATATGCTCCGTTTCGGGGCGACACATATGTCGGTAATTGATACGTTGTTGTATATTTTTCTGTGCATACGTCATTGCGGCAAGGTGGTGCTAATCCTATGGGGATAGACACCATACTCGCGGGTGGTTGCAACATAACTACAGCATAATATGTTTGTCTTGTAATTTTCTTTTCTCTGCCTTTACAAGAAAGCTAGGATTTTTTCATTCGCTTTTTTCGTTTTCTCGGGTTTCCACAGCTTGAGGGGCGCACAATGTCGTTGAATGATAGCTATTGAAATGTATGACGTTCTTAAGTGTATGCACGGGTATACATATGTATAACGCCTTATTACAGCGAAATATTGCAGGGCGTTGCTAGGCAACAGCGCTAAATTCTAGACTAAACTTCATTTATCATGCGAGCTGCTAGTCAAACGCAAGCCTGTCATATAATAGACAACAACTTGACAAGTGACGTGTCGCTATAGATTTTTTCAAAAATGTTATCACTCGTCAAATGCTTTATGGCCTACCGTTTTCACTTAGCCTCATTTCCTATTCGACGGAAGACCGAGATTGCCGGATGTAACCGTACGTTTACTGATAGCTCTTCGCTCACGTAACGACTGTCGTTAACTTAGACGCTACTGGCTGACACGTGACACATTGCAAATTAAAATGTCTTGAGATTGATGGTTTTCTAGTGTAGACGACACGAATTTTAGCGAATATTATTTAGCAGTCATTGAGGAACATTTATGTAAATTAACCGTTACTAATTTCCGAAGGGGAACAGAGTTAATCTATCTGTTAGCTATGGGCGAAGATTTTGCGGCTTTATGAAATATGAGGTACTCAACATGTGACGTCTCAAGATAATTATATCTTGTTAAAACGAAAACAGAATTCAAACGAATTCTGTCCTAATAATTACAAATACGACGAAAATGGAGAAATTTGTTTTTACGATATACGAGTACAAAGAAGAAATAATTAAATCAGACGAATTATTCTATAACGAATATCTCAACATTGGGCATTACGTTTCTTATAATATTTTTACGCAAATCTAACGTATTACGGATGTAGGCATGAAGATTAATTATCGCAAGAACTAAGTAAATGTGGTGTAAAAACTTAACATTACGAAAAGAGACAGACCTGGAAGAGCGTTTCACTTTTAAAGGAATTTATAAAATCAATAAAACGGGTTTAATGATACATCAAATATGTAATTAATAAAACGAGTTGCAATCATTTTTTTACTGGTTCTCCTGAGCCCTTCGATAATTTCTAAGCTCTAATAAGCTCAGATGTCGAAAAAAAAGCAATTTGAGCTGACGTATACTTTTTAATTTCCTCGAGGTCCCGAGGATAGGGATAATTTTCCATCCCACTTGCTCCCGTAATTGGCCCTCCGCTTTGCTAATCGGATACCTACTGGCCAGATGTAAGTGACACGTAGCGTTTTTTTTTCTTATATTTAATTGCCCACGCGATGCGATCTGACAGCAAATGCTTAGCTTCGGCGTATTTCTCTTAATCTCGTATGTCGATCCTATACATTCGTAAGTGGAGCATTGTTTATTTATTATTGATAAAGCACATTACGATTATATCGGTTAGGACTGTTTGCCAATTTCGTCATCTTGTTCGGCTACGCTATTCGTTATAGGATTTCCTCTTGGATCACTAATGAATTGGTATTTGAGAGGACCGTAAGCGTTACGAGTACAATAGTTTTTGTTTCAGACAAATTAAGTTAGAAGTATCTTTTCCTATAGGTTTTATGATATTCCACTGATTATCAATTTATGCAGAGATTATGATATTTCTCCTATTTTCCATTATACAAAAAATCTCCAACGCATAAGTCTGACAGTTCACAGTATTATATGTTCGTGCACAATGTGCTTATTTCACGCTTCAAATTCCCGAAAACGAAATAAGCGAGTCTGCTGAGTCCCTATGTCCGAAAGCACTGCCATTTATTACCGTAGTTATAAGTGGCGGTAATGCTTTTGCAGCAAATAAAGATTTAGTAACGCTTGTTCAATGTAGTATGTTGGAATGTACTCTAATCCCAAAATTAAGTACCCAGTTAAAGTATCTTCTCATTCTAATAGTTCTACTTCTATAATAGTTGTGAATACAATAAGGATATAATGTTTTTTTGTATATAAAAAATATTATGGTAAATATACCTATTCATTCTTCTTTTATGTAATGCTTTGCGTCAGCGGTCAAAACGACGGGCAGATGTCTAGCTTGGGAGCAATTTTCCTTAATGTTCTCCATTAATATCGTTGTTCAAGTATCTTTAATGATAACGTTTTTGCACTGAGGTCAAATATTTATGTTACGTTCTGTTACTTTCAAGGTAACTTGTTTTTCAGGTTGAGGTTTTTCAATGTTGGTAATTATTACTTTTATTGTTAGATTCGTCTGTGATTAAAAAATTACAAGAAGAAAATATAACAATTAGGTGAGATTTTGTATCGTAAATAATTGCTTTAATTTTAAATGACATAGGTTTTAAAAAATATTGGTAAAATTTAATAATATCTCGATCATTAGAAAAAGTCATAGCAGATTCTCGTACTTAACAGAGAGAAAGCATATAATGTCAGTCAAGACGATAATCATACATACTCGTATCTCGATATAAAATTTTATAGTTGTAGATATATAAGCCCCATAATTAGAGATGAGAGGACCTCAAAAGCGAAAAGTATGGCGAGCGAAAAGTATTCAAATTTTACTGCATCCACCGACCACAGGCGTTATTAAAATTTGTTCGTTTCACCGAGTGAGTTCGGAACTTTGATCAGCCGTAGCGACAACGCTCCCCAGTAATACAGAAAGAAGCTTAATATTGTTCTGGCGAGTTTGAATTCCATCTGGCTATTTCCACACAATGCATCAAATTTTATAAAGTTTTGAGATCATTAAACGACCTTCCTATCTACCATTCGCTTCTATAAAATGTTTGTTATGGAATCATATTATTTTTAAAATTTGTATTCCAACTTCATTGACCGTTAACTGACTGTTATGATATTTTTTCATGCATTTCAGTAGACATTATGATTAACTTTACATTCAATATAAGTAAGTATGGTCAAATCTAAAAATGTAGAAAACAAGAGAAAATGAAAGCAAATGATTCGTAATATTTGAACCATGTAACATAATGTTTGTTTTCTAGTTTGCAATCATTGATTTATGTAATAGTACCTACCGAATATTTACAAGATGTAGGAACAGAAAAAAATGTAGAAATAGAATCAGTGAAATTGCGTGTCTTTGTTAATGGAATTTGGTCTCGGGGGTGCAATTTGATGATCCCTAACGATCTTCAACTTTTATTCTTTGGACAGTACTGAAATAATTTTATTTACTTTATTTAAAAATAGAAATCAATGAATTACTTTTTTATGTTTATTACAAGACTGATAGAGTTGTTGATCTAGTTTTAATTTATGAGTCAATCTGCAAAGAAGTTCATAGAAATTTGTCAATCGGGTTTTTCATTTATTGCTATGACTTTTGTGATATACGGAAAATATATTTTTTTGCTCTGCTTTACAAATTACAACATTGAAATTTGTCGTTCTTTGTTTCCCGCCTCGATCGACGGTCGGAGCTTCGTTCGACTAACTTTAAATGGATTATTGAAGGCGTTGAAAATAGCTCGAGGCCGACCGCTTACCGAGATTATGATTAATAGAATTTGCCAGCTAAATTAATTAAGAATATATTGTCGCCGCGTCGGTGTTGGCTCTGATGTGCGGTTTATGTTGGTAGGATTAGAACTTGGATCCTGTTAGTACAGGGTAAATTAATAAATAATAAACTTGCTTTTCGTCGGAATTTTGTGATATTATTCATTAAATTTAAAACGATAGGACAATTTTTAAATTCAAATTTGGTTACTTTTTTTTTGTAGGGTTAATCTTGATATATCTTTATTAAGTGGCGTGTAAGTGAGAACGTCATACGCAGAATTGTTAAGTTGCATCAAAGAAATATTCGTTACAATGAATTAATGTAATCACAACGATCACTGGTATTTTATATTAACTTTTAGAACCAGTAAAACATCTCTGAGCGATCTTGGCCATAGATGTAACCCATTTTAACATTTTACTTTCAGTGGTTTATTTTAACCAGGCTACGTATGTACATACGTTACGTAGCGAGGTTATAGAGAAAGTCATTCATAAACACACTTAAAACATATACAGTTTGTTACTGAATAACTCCTAATGTAATACAATTAATGAAATACATAATTAGGTTATTTCACTCGGGGGTACCGCAAAGTTAATTAGAAAATTTTCATAGGTTCACATTTAGGTGCTTACCGGTACTGTATAAAGTGTCCCGCTGTAATAAAATTGTGTTTACGCCTGCCTATAATATAATAATATCCGAGCAAAGGCGCAGCTCCGCGTTTTGTGATAAATTCAAAACAGTCTTATTATTCTATTTTCCAGTTTCGCCGTTTGCGACGCACCTACTTGCCACAACGCACCTTCACACTCGTAAATGTCCCAAATTACAATAGTAATAAAACAATCATCTTGAAAATTCCACTCGAATCGATCTTTAACATTAATTTTCTTTAAAATCAAGAAATTAAAACGCGGACATCAAAGCCACAATAGATATACCGTTATAATGGTATGGGAACGCAATCGTCAGACATAACAGGGACGAAACATTCATTACTTTTTTTTTGTATTTGTAGTGAAAACAATTTCATGTAACGTTGTTATGAAAGAATTATCATACAAAGTGAAGGAACATCAAGAACACGTAGGCTTTGAACAAACACAAGGCGCGAGGCTGTGTTCGACGCCTTCTTTCCACCGCGGTTTTCCATCTCAATGTTTACGCGACGATTAATGTTGAAATACCTTTTTCATATCGTATTTTCGATTTTTAACATTGATTTCGATCGGATTTTAAAGATTTTTGAAAATAAATCCATCCTTAAAGCGATCTATTGTTTTATGCGCATCGCAAGCCACAAAATGTATGATATTGTATGTATATTATGTCTAATACAGTAGGTATGTGATACAGTATCATTTTACTTTTTTAAATTGATACGAGTAAAGATAATTTAAATTATAATTATACTTATTTAACCAGCCAGTCAAGTAACGAACACCATACAGGTTGAACTGAATGCTCCTAATCATAAGTTCATTAAAAGAGAAATTATAATATTATAAAACGCAGTACAATATTCGTTTGCATTTATTTAATATGAAACGAACTATTATTTTGTTTCCTATTTTGCTCTCAAATGCTTTTGAAATATCGTGTTGAATTTCAAGGCGGAAAGAGTTAACGAACTTTTGTGATTCATGGTTCATTTTCAGAACTGCTACTTTACGAAGCGGCGAGCAATAGTTCCCGTGAACTTTACGCCTTAGAATTGAAAGCGGGATCGCTCCTTCGTTCGGAATCATTTAGAGTTTCAATCCCGCGAGAATGTAAGAGAAAATGTGTAGAAATTGAAAATTGCAATTCGATTACGATATCGGCTTGAGAAAATGGTTTTCATTTTGTAATTGGTATCGGGCAAGCAAGCGCGCGGCCTATTCCAATTCCATTTTTCAGATTCAAATTTAAAATTATAATCATTGCTATCGTGGGCGTTTGTTCAGAGATTCTCTGCCTTAAGTTAGAATAGGTTTACATTGGCTGTATAAACGTTGTTCTTGTTCATAAAATTAACAACGGTTTTAACTTGCGTTACAAAAGAAAGAATCCTACTGATATGTAGTATTATATTTTGAATCATATCGACGTTTCGTTGTTATGTAGTTATGTACACATAATTGGGAACGGTAATTATGCCATTTATTACTAAGCATTAAATAGGCCATTGTTTGACACAAACTACTAATTAAGGAAAATTATGATTATTAATTAAAGAGCGCTGAAACAATTTAGGCTTCTCGACATTGATCGATTGGTCATCACACACTTACTCGTAGGTATTAAAAAGTTTATCCGCCATATAATATTTTTCATGTAATTGTCCAATTAAATAATCGACTGATATGATTTAAAAGCAATTAATGCGTTAATAACATCGTAGCATTAATGCAGTAGAGTGATTAATTAAGTTTTTAATTGCTGTCAATAAAATGAACAATGATCTATATTAAGTGTCTGCGCTGGCAGAGTGTGCTAAAAACGTAAGATTATATAACTATTACACATAGATGTTTTAATTAACTTAAGTTTAAAACTTATGTCTCTTTTCACAGAGCGTATATTTTATAGTATGGAATTTATAATTGTAAACGTATTCAACACAGGAGTAAAATTGTAAAAACTTAAAACTTATTATAAATTAAATAAATAAATGCTTAGTGTGTAGATATGGATCTATACGTTTACTCTTAGTAGTTTTAAAAAGTGGTTCTTATACTTTGTTTTTTACTAGTTAGGTATTTATGTTAATACTGACCTTCTGAAGTCTCTACTCCAACAGGCGTAGATGACCGGGTTCATGGAGGAGTTGACCCAGCCGAGCCACGTGACCACAACGTTCACGATTTCCTCGTGCGTGATGCACGTTGAACAGATCCCCGACAAAAGGTTCACCACAAAAAACGGCAGCCAACACACTATGAACACACCCATCACTATACCTAACGTTTTCGCCGCCTTCTTTTCCTTGGCGAACTTGGCGAGTTTACGCGAAAGTGAAAAGTTTTTCGGCAAATGTTTGTTGTGGGCTACGTTCGTGAGCCGCGTGGAGGAGCGCGACAGGCCGTTGTTCTGGAGCGCCGTCAGCGGCTCCTGGTCGGCGTCGTCCGGCGTGCACGCGCCGTGGCCGCCGTGGCACACGTCGGCGCGCTGGCGCACCGTGCCGCCGCGGTGGATACGCAGCGTCAGCTCCAACTCGCCGCTCGGCCTCATCACCTGCTTCGTTCCTATCTTCAACGAGCGCGTCTGTATGGTGGCCGCGCGGTATATCCGGTAGTACGTGAACACCATCACAAACAACGGCAAATAAAATGATATCGTCGAGGAGAATATTATGTACTCAAGGTTTTCCGTAAACGGACACTTGTAGTCCGGTACCTCTTCCGTGCGGACGGCGCGCCACCACGCGATCGCGGGGAACGATATGGCGCCGGAACAAACCCACACCGCCGCTATGAGGAATGCGGCCTTACGTCCGCTCATTCGCATCGGATATGTAATCGGGTCGGTGATGGCCCAGTACCGGTCGAGCGAGATCACGCACAGGTTGAGAATTGACGCCGTGCTGAATAAGACGTCTAAGGACCGCCATACGTCGCACCAGTCCACCCCAAAGAACCACGTGTGCTCCAATACTTCGTACAGCGCCGAGAACGGCATCACCACCAGACCGACTAGGCAGTCCGCCACCGCCAGTGACGTCACAAAATAATTTGTCGACGTGTGCAGGTATCGCTCGCGCACGACCGCCAAGATGACGAGCATGTTGCCGAACACGGTAGTCAAGGAAAATAATAGCAGGAACGACACCAAAAGGGCGCGGTCTTGGAGAAGATTGATGTAATCGTTCCAAAGCTCGCCGGAGTCGTCGGTGAAGTTGTAACCGGAGGTGTTTTCGAATGAAGCGTTGAATTCCAGAACAGTGTTGTAAGCACCCGAGGGCTCTATGGCGTATTGAGGCCCTCTGTTCAGCACGTCTAGTTGGCCTTTTGCCACCAATATATCCGGTTCGGTCGCGTTCATATTTTCCTAATGGCTATTTGCTCGCTAGCGCCATCATGCGTGTTTATGTTTGCCCTGCTTTGCTCGCAGCCATTTGGAGATTACGTTCTTGGCAGGCATTCTGTTCTCGAATTCCAATTTCAGGCACATGTTTGGTTGTCATATTCTTCGCCTGTCGGAGCTGCGCAGATTTCTGTAACAAAAGAAAATTGTCTTAATTTTAGGATCTCATGTGGTACATTTTTTAATGCAAAGAAGTTAAAATTGCAAATTACATGTGTTTTATAAACTAAAATGACACAAGATTTCTAACGGGGTAGACAGAAAGCTAGTGAATTGTTAACCAAAATCATCGAATAATAAGTGGAATAAGACTAATAATAATACTGTCTATAAACTTGTATAATATTAAATTGTGTAAAATATAAAATTGTATAATATTAAATTACCTGTCATTTTGTAATATATGAAATCGTTATTTTGTTGGTTTCATTTAATACCTTAAACATAAAATAAATAATTTAAAAAAATCAACCACTTCGTGTGAAAATGCTGTAACACTTCCACATAGTTTTCAACAGTGATATAAAATACATTATACTTTAAAAATTTTCTCAGAGGTTCATAGTGGTTTAACCTTCAGAGAGGAGGAAAGTACACTTTTATTTTCTGTCAACAAGTATAACAATTATAACAATTTGTCTATTAATAAAAGAAAGATAGAAAGCTTAATGTAAACCCCCGGTATATTAAAAATGTTGATATAAACATGTGCAATAATGGGTACCGAACAGACGGTTTTGTGTATTTAAATATCGTTCCAACACTATAACTTAACATCATTATAATCACTGAGTACTAGTAAATAATTTATTATTAGTTATAAGTTTACACCACTAATTTGTACGCCGTAAAAGGCAAAATATGGATTGAACTAGTAACTTTGTAAGATCCTGTAATGTACCCATATTTGTGCAAATAAATGTCTTTTGTCTTTTGTGTTAATGTACGAGTATGTAAGTATGACATATGTATACATATGCACAATGATGAGGTACTCGATGAAGATAATTTAGCAGGTGGGCCGTTTTCTTGTGATTCTATTATGAATTACGTTCAGCGAAAACCCGCGCCTCGATGCGGGGTACACGTGATGGCGGGCAGGCGCCGTCATGTGGACGCGCCGCTCACGGCTCACGGGACACAATTCGTTTGATCTCACCGCGCGCTCTAATCACTATTTATATCCCGCCCAAGGACGACATTTTACAGTGTTGTGTTGGCCGGATTAGATTTAGTGTTTCCTATGTCAATTTTGTCATTTATTGAATTATAAAATAGTGTTACACAAAATCCTTCATTTTGTTCGGTCGTGGTACACTACTCACTAGTTTAACTTAATGTTACTTGTCGTTAAAAATTTAGGACATAGTTTTCTTGTGTAATAAATGTATCAAACAGAAACGCAGATTATTGAAGTTTTGCAGCTCTGGTAGGATAGTGCTTGCTGTAGTGAGTTGAGTTGAGTTGAGTTGAGAGCATTTTTTAAATATAACAAAGTTGCATTAAAAAAGGTTGTTAACTAGTCAGTTGCTCTTTGCATTTGGCATTTAGAATAAAATGTACCAAGTTCAAGAAACTTAGTTAAATAAAATAGGTACTCATAAATATTAGAAAGTATATCGTAGCTGAGTTCTGCAGGAACCAAAAAAAAATTGAATTTCTTAAAAAGCTACGACAAATTCAATATAATGTCAGCGAACTCTTCTGATTTTGTCAATTACAAGTTCAGGCGGCATTTGCGTATTTTTCTCTCGAGTTATAAAAGAAGCGGCGATGCGAACATTGTCTTTTATCAGAGGTTAATTTATAAATCAATACTTTAATGTTACATGTATTTATCCTCGTGATATTAATTTTTTGGATACGCAAAATGACCAAGAATGTGTGCGCCAAGACGGAATTAGGATAGAAAGGTGCTTTTAACTACTAACAATTACGGAAATTTATAATAATAGGAACGCCTTTATATTATCTGAATCTACAAAAATAACAACGATAAAATATGTACCTATACAGATAAATATGATGACATACATGTGATGACAAAAGAAAGGTTTCACCCATTTTAATATGCTGCAAGCTGATAGTTTTTTTTGTAAGTCGTTAATTAACTTCTAAAAAATATACGGGGTTGTTGGGAGCGACATTCAATTTTTATCAAATTAACCGTCTAGACGCGCGTCTTGCATTTTTTCTAAGATCTCAGAGCGTAGTCTGCATAGCAAACATGTTTAAAATAAAAGATTAAAAAAAATAGAAATAGATAACTACAATTATTATCAGTGTCTGTCTGTATCTAATATATCATAAGCTTGATAAGTATTAAACTACGAGTATGAAGCAAAATTGCAATTGAAATTTATTATGCTGATTGATAATTTTGTATAAATGTACGTATTATTATTAAGTAAGGATAGTGTGATAAAATATTATACTCGTAATTCATAATTTATGAAGACAACCCCAAGGTTTTGGCCGCGGTGTAGTCCGGAAGGGCACCTGACAATTGGGTTATTTTATTACCTTTGCTTTACTATATACTGGCCGTCGGTAACAGCAATGCTCAAGTTTTTCCGAAAATGAAAATTTTTACATAATAAAACATAGTTTAATTCTAGGCACGTATTTAAGTTACACTGATTCTATCATTAAAAAAGTGTTGAAAAAGATGAATCTGAATTTGCCTGCTTCGGTTCAAGTAAGATAAAACTTTTAATGATCCCGTTCACCCGCTAAGAGGATGAGGTTTTATATAAAATTAAAGTTTTATTAAGGTCTTGATAACGAAACTTAAATTTTTTATTGTTAGGGAGATGCGTAACAGCGATTGCGTGGTCGATCGGTGGCGATTTCTTTATGACTTAATATTAGGACGCCTAACAAGTGAATAAGGATAGATCAACAAATATCGGACGGAAAATGTTTGAAATGTAAATAACATAATATAGTTTGTCCTCTATTAGCTCACTCATAGTTCATACTTTTGACGGCATATAAAATATTAATTTGTTGCATCAGCTCATAGATGTAGTCTAAATGGGATTTTTTAAACATCTGCATTTTATAATACTGGCTAGAGTGGGCTATCACATCTGTGGTTTATGACAGCGCTGAGTATGTTATCGCGTTTATTTTAAACAAATTAACGAGTTACAGCAATATCCGATTCTTAAGTCTATTTTGCTAGAACCGAGTTCCGCAAAAATATTATGAATAAAGCTTTATATTGCCTTCACTCTCATTTCCGTCCTTTTTATTGGATGATAAAAAGTTATTTGCGACTTTTTCGTGTTGGATTCATTTATACTTACTACATAAAGCGACTACCGATTTAATGTGAAAAGAGATCCAAACGATCAAAGAAGCGGACTGATTGATAGTTGTCCCGCGAATAAAGGGATGACTAATTGGGGACCCCGATTAAGTCTTCGGAATTGCATTTTCTTCTAGACGTGTAAACTCTTGATTGATTTTGCGAGAGTTTTATATAATGTGGGTTTTTAATTTTGACGTCTTTGACTGGATCTGTTTTGGATATGACTTAGACTATTTAATGACGAATGATTTTAATTTAAGACAACAACAACAACAGTATGATGTACCCATCAAAACATTTATGATGAACGATGTTGTTTTGTGAATAAATCATGCTAAATAATCCATTAGTTGCTTCCCCACCAACCCGCTGCCCCATTTCTTAGTTGTGACTTATTGGGACAATTAGTTTTTTCTGTCACCGAGCCTTATCGCGATTTCATTAAGTGTCGCAGACAGTGACGGATCTGTCAGTGAGGCTCGTGATTTATAAGAACGCAATAGTCGGGGAGTTAGCAACAACGCAACTCACCTTTAATGAAAAAAAAAATTATACTCCGTAGGTTTCTAAATGTTTATAGAAATCCGGATGGTAACCTGTGAAATTAATGTGTAGCCTAAAGCAAAGTCAATAGATAATAAACAACTTTAATAACTCAGATTTTATTATCATTGATTATGATTCAGAGCAAATAAAATCAATTGTGTCAACACGAAATTATATGATCAATATAAATGCGAAGTTTATACTTAACATGTACGTCAAGAGAGATGTATTTGAGACAAAATCATCGTCGCCTCTGTCCGATCTAGCGTTTGTATCGGTCCTACTGAGTTTCAAAGCACTTATCTATAGTCTGCGATGACCAATACTAGGTAGTCTATATCACCTGTTGGCAAATGTTGTTCACTTATAGTGAAGGAAAATATTACAATCTTCTTTACTCCACATTCCGGCTTGGACTAACAAGTTAGCAGACAATTACATCATTTGCACCAGCTTTTTTGCGTTCAGTTTGAAATTGGCTCTTTCAGCTCAAAACAGACAAGAGTCGTAATGGAATTGTTTGACAGCATCCGGATTTCATTACTGGTTGTATTGTTGAACTACTATTGAAGCTAGTTCTAGGATGAGATTGTTTATTGAACAGAAGACGGAGAATGTTCGCTACTTTGAGTAAGCGATCGAAATGCCTAGGGGATAGTTCAAGACTTAATCGTTTATTCATTGCCCATAACACATACGAGTGATTATAGCCAATAACATGTGTAATGGATTTCGGCAGCGCTTGTACAATGACATAAAACTTTAGGACACTTGGTACATGAAGGAGTTTTAACGACTTATATAAGTACTAGCTTTTGCCCGCGGCTTCGCACGCGTTGCAATTCAGAATTTCATGATGGCAATAAGTAGAAATTTAGTATATG
>DWQT01000982.1:0-18787 GCA_018244895.1 Myscelus amystis hages
GCGCCTCTACCCCTGAGGACTAAGTTGGAATGCCTCGAAAAGTATGTCTCCCTTACCACACCCTTCAAACCAGAACAAAGCAGCGCTTAACACTGCTGTTATAAGGCAGAAATAGGTGTGACGGTGGTGCCGCCGGATTTTAGTAAAACAGATTAAACAATACAATTTGTGTTAAATCCAATCCAATTTTGAAAACGATGTACTTTTTCACAACCCAGTATACTCGTACATATGTACTTTGTTTTAATTTCTGAACTACAGATTTCAAAAAGCAATAAATTTCGATTTTGTTTTGGTGTGGGTTCTTGGTCTAGTGGTTCGACTACTGATTGAAGCACATTTGCTGACACGTAATAAAATATCTGTATACGTATTATACAGTATATATGTATGTATGGATATGTTTCGCTGTCCGATGATCCTAACACGGGCTTTGTCTAATATGGAGACAAAAAGCTGTGTGATGGCATTGTCCTGAAATATTATTAATATTTAATCATTTGTAGGCTCTAAATGAGAACGGCTGTTTAATAAAAAAGTATGGTCTATTACACGGGAGCATATTTAACGAAAAATGGTAGAAACGGTGAAAGTTTCTGCGTAAATCACGCGGAGATTTATATATCAACTTCAGTAAGTACCTGTTGGTCTGGGCGGCTCGCTCGGCGGTAAGGCTTACATGCGTAGGAATGTTTTACGTTTTATGGAAGTTCATAATATTTTTACACACTACATCATTTTTATTACTAAACTTGCGAACGAAATTGATTACTTCGAAACGGACTCTGAAATTGAAAGCAAATACACAAACAGGTTTATTGTTTAAGTATAAAACATTATTTTTGAAATTTGTTAATATCAGGCTATTAGTCTATTTTTCAGTGGCCGTGATTGTTCAGCCCGTAGTTAGCGATTCGAATCCCATTTACGGTCAATTGCGTAATGATTATCAATATTTGTTGTCTGTGAGTAAAATTGTGTATTTAAATGTTTCTAGAATTATGTATTTGTAATATATCATCTATCTAGTTATCATAATACAGGTTGTGCCTTATTTTAAATCAGATTATCATGTAGGTATGTATCACGTATACCATGTATGTATGTATATTTGAAGTTGTCCCAATTATTATTATACCATGTTATATTATTTCCTATAAACGCGTATTATTGCCTTAAGTTACAGAACTGATTTAAATCTCAGAGTGTAAAAATAAAATATAAACTAAAAACCTATCGCTAAAAAAGGAAAGTGATAAATAAACAAGCATTAAATAGATGTACTGAGATATTCTTTTCAAAAGCAATTCGAAAGTAGAGCTTAAACCAATAAAGTTCAACTTTCGACGCTGGACCATTCGACCTGTAATAAAACAACTCACTATCAATGCCCATTTGACAGTCGCTGCGGATAGTAAACGTTATACCGACAAGATTTACGAGCGGGAAAAGTGTTGGCTTTTTACTTGAAAATCTATTAAATTGCATCAATAAAATCTTTCTTCGGGAAGTCCTGCCTTTGGGGGCTATGAATCCATTTATTGGGTTGACTGGGTTCATAAAAAGCCTTTTCAAACGCTTCGGTTTGAAAAATCGCTGAATTAAGTTATTCTTTTGCGGTTTATGATTTGCAAAATTGGAAGTCCATCTATTATCTTTGTTGAATGCGTTAAGAAAAAAAACATGAGATTTGAACTTTTTTTTCGCATTGCATAGGATTGCGTTTCAGCAACTAACATTGATCGATTTCGGTTAGAGCGGTTTAAGGAGAATCGGTTCCATCACGTTTATCTAATCTTTGGGGTTTAAATTTTAATTAGCTGGTAACATTGTCCTTTCTGGATATTGGCTTTCTTTTTCATGCTATGTTTCCGAAAATCTCCTTACATAGACTGCAGGCAGTTGTCAATGCACAGATATTTTCCTTCAAAATATCCAAAGAACGCTTGTTCTAGAACGATTACAAGATATGAGCACATTAAGCTGAAATCACTCGCCTCCATTGCTCATATCCGGCGCGATGCCGGTTGACAGCCGCTAACTCGTTTCATCCATCATGGACTTATGTATGTATACTTATATGTAGCACGTTATATACCACGCTGCTCTAATATTTCAATCAGAAATGTTAATACATTCTTATTTTCTATTCGAGAAATATACACAGATTGTGTATTCCTATATCTAGTTTCAGATAACACCCTTTCGTGATTTTATACTTCATCCTTTCATGTTCTGTCTTTTTATTTTAATTAAATGTCTACCCACGACCCGGATTTCTCTGTTTCACTTAGCCTTGCCCTAAAACATTGCTGGTACAAAATGACGTGACATTATGAGGCTTTTCTTGAGCCTTATGTAACTAGATCCCTTTTCCAAGCATCGACATAATATATTAGTAAGTTCTTTTAAATTCAGTTTAAAATAAAAATATATTTTTTTAAAGCCGCTTCAATGCACTTTTATTTATAACTAGCTTTTGCCCGCGGCTTCGCGCGCATTTAATAAAACATAAAACAATTCCCCTTTCCCTACACCGTGAAATTTCCTGCTATCCTTGGAATATCTAAATTCAAATACATACTACATTTTTACTTATTGCCATTATGAAATTCTGAATAGCAACGCGTGCGAAGCCGCGCGCAAAAGCTAGTATGGCTATCTAACACTGAAAGAATTTTTCAAACCGGACCAATATTTCCTGATATCAGCATGTTCAAACAATCAAACAAACTCTTCAGCTTTATATGTGTATATATGTATTAGTATTAACATTAGTATAGATTGAATGGCATTATTTAATCATATTATGTAAGATTAAAATCGATATGCATTTGTAAATGACAAATTTGTTGCGGTATAACTAATAATTATGTGGAACGCTAAAAAAGCTTAACAAATGTATGATGCAATTCTGTTTGTCAGAATTCTACATCAAATGCAAAGTTAAGCACTCCACAATATTATATTTTATATGCAGCGCGGGTTTTAAACAGAAAATGTTTAATATATGTTAAACTCATGGTTGAGTTCAATTAAAATGTTCAACTGCATTTATATTACTTACTGTTGAAATAAACGATTTGATTTTATAATTAGCTGCACGGAGAACTGTAAATGTTATATTGAATTCATTTAAGCATGACTATTTCTTTAGTATAATAATAGTTCATTAAATGTACGTAAGAGTCCCTATTAAGGTCCCGAGATTGGGTGAGCATTGGCTGACTAAAGTTTGACGTAAACTTCAAAGGAAATAATAAATGACAATTTCGTTCCTTACAAGACGAACTAGATTTGTCATTATTGACCATTAAAAAATGACTAACACCATTTGTGGAGATCGTGATTCATCATGCCGAC
The DNA here is from genome assembly GCA_018244895.1 of Myscelus amystis hages. Taxonomy (NCBI): domain Eukaryota; kingdom Metazoa; phylum Arthropoda; class Insecta; order Lepidoptera; family Hesperiidae; genus Myscelus; species Myscelus amystis. The sequence goes on from DWQT01000982.1 coordinate 3,364, forward strand.
ATATAAGACAATGATCTGGCGATTGAAGCAATAAGTTCGATAGAGTTTACGCATACATCTATGTAGTGAAATTATCGTAGTATGATAAAATGTTCTGGCTCTGCATGAGTTGTTAGCTTAAAGCGCTGCAGGCTTCACGTGGTTGTAAATTGCAAGCGATTTGTAAAGGTAAGCGAGATTGGACGCGATCGCGAACGGGTCGCGTTTAATGACAAATTTTCGCGACAGTTTAGCACGTTTCGATAGCACGCTGAGTAGACAAGCGGAGATATTAAAGGTGCTAAATAAAATGTAATAGACGGGTTGGCGATTGACACTATACTTGTCAATCAAGTGTCATCATACGATGGTGAAGTATACTCGAACGCTCGTGTAGTTGCAAGAGAAAGTCGGACTCAGCTACATAGAAAGATTTGAGCTTACAATTTAAATGTAAGTACAACTGTGCTAAGATGGTTTAGCCAGGTACAAGAGCACAATTGTTTTAGGCTAAGTAACTGGCTCTAGACCGATTCAAACTAAGGCTCGGATTAATCGAGCTCAGCTGTACGAGTTAAGATGATTATGTAAGCCGTATCTTCAAAGTTCCTTTACCACTATGTAATTTGCTTTAATGCGCATATTTCATTGACAAACTAAACTATAACAGAGATAAAAACAACAGAATGTTTTAAATGAAAAAGTTGTCAGCAAAGCGCATTTAAATTTGAAGACACTGCTGTGAAAGAGAGTTAATATTTTATGGGACACGAGTTGACAAGTAGTTGAAGATAGCCCGGAAGTTCGCGGGGAAGACAGTAGTTTTTCCGCTGATTAACTCGCGGCGCTCGAAACTTACACTCGGATTTATGGAGCTCAGCCGAACGGGTTGAGTTGTTTATGTTAGTTTTACTAACTTATCTCGCCGATATTAACTTCGCTGCAATGTCTACCTTCATAACATTTTTAACGTTCACTGCACCACTTCTTTTCAACTAGAGTTACAGTTATTGAATATTTTACGTTTCTTAAGAAAATGGTATCCTTTCTCACTTGTACTATCTCCATACTAAAAATCTCCGTTATTTTCCGTATCTATTGTTTTCATGTTGATACAAGACTGTTTTAATACGTTTTTGTGGCGTACCCCGAAGTCCTATCGCAACATGTCCAAACCAAACTTTGTGGAGTAATCAGTTGTTTTTTGCGAGAGTATCGCGACACTGATTAACTCTTTCTAGAGTACGCTAGAAGCTTGTATTGGACACACGACGGGAATTTATGGAGCTGGTCTAGAATTTTAGATAATGGTGCCAAAGGAGCGGCTTTCTTTATTAAATTGTGTTCGAACATACATACTGGTTTAGTTTCGAAAAATACTCAGTTAAAGCATTCAAACGTCATAAGTTACTGCCAGAAAAATATTGTCATCAGAAATTCGATAGAAACTGTCTTTGTGAGAATCACATGTATATAGATTTTTTATCCAAATATATGTTATTGCATCATTATACAAATATAGATGCTCCATGACTTAAGTATTCACAATATTACTTTCATAATTATCATGCATCAATATTACATTCATCAACGTCATTCATCAATATTTTTTTCATCATTGTCATTAGTTCCAAAGGTGTTAAAATCCAGCACGTAGCATACCACCTGCACCTAACATCTTGAAACCGAGCAAAAGGTCCTTGAACAAGATTGAACTTTTGAAATAGAAAGATTATATTTTTGAGAAAGTTTCAAAAGTTGTGAAATTCGGTGCGGTAGGACCGTTTGTCACCTCGCGTAGGTGACATTTTGTGATAATTTAACAGTAGTGTCACATTTAGGAATAAACTCCCAGAGGTAGTAAGGTTCATGATATAAATGGTACTGCTTTTCTTACTAAAAGCAAAACGACTGGAGCACAATAATTTCTTAATAAACAAAGAACGTCTATGGTGAGAAAATCTAAGAGAATCTCTTTATTTCAGTCCAGTTGTATATTTACCTCTTAACAGAGTGCGCGGGTATAGAATATAGATACAAATTTAAGTTATATAGGCTTTAAAGGTCAGTTTACAATAAATCCGTTCCGTTTCAACTGAACGCGTGTATTCAGCGTGAATGGTAAATAGTGCATTGATCCCGACTGGTTTGATTTGAATACAATACTAGAATTTGGATCGACGATCGAATTTGCATTTCAATGCACAAGGTGCACGCGGTTTGTTTTTAGGTTTGATTTAAATTATCAAACCAATTTAATTTCCGCACAAATGCTATTATCAAACAAACACTATATTTTTCGCTTTCAAATTACATTCTATCAGTTTATAGACACTTGATAATTACATAAATATTCCATTTTGTAAATGTATTCAATTGTACGAATCCGAAACAATTTACTTTTAAACGATTAAGCGTCACAATTATAACATACCATATGTAACATTTCGAACGGTATTTCAAATATGGCGTCATGCGAAATTCAATTGTTTTATTCATTATAAGCGATACAGATTACACATATAATTAACATTGATGAAGTGGGTAATTAGTAAATACATAGAAGGTTGGATCCATACTTCTGAATTTAGGGATGTCGCCGGCAATATATCATTTACTTCAATTCCATTGATCCCCATTGAGTGCACACGCGATTACCTCTTCGCTGACATCCAATATTCATTTCCCTTACGCTAAGCTCTAAGTGAAAATTCAAATTACCTTAAATTGGTAACATTCGCTATTATTCGAAAGTTTCGCTTCGATTTTCAGCTAATTCGCATTCAGGCGGGGCGCGCTTGTCAACGTGCAAATTGGCGAGAGTGACAGTAATTAGAACGGTTAATGTAATTACTGGCAGTGGATAATAATTACAAGTGTCAAGCGACACATTGAATGGAATAACATTGAGAAAATTCGAGATCTCTCGAGATTAAGCTCAGTATAACAGTCTAATCCACAGTCGCTTTCCGTCGTGTGTACACCTAGATCTTTTAAGCTATGTATAATAAGAGTTGCTGTGATTGTGTATATTATTCCTAGGGAGATAGTCGTAGAGCGTCTACTGCCTAATGTTTCAATCCTTACATGCCTGTCATTCTTCTCTGACATTCAACAACTGTTGTAATTGATGTTCAAAAAAAGACTAAAACACCATTTGTAAAACATTAAGATTGCAATTTGTAAACAATATAATAACAGGCAGATGAGTATAAACAAGAAACGACAACAGCTAAAACGTGAATCAATACACGCGGTGAACAGAATAAGTTTCGGGGAAGAGGAACATCGGAGACGACAAACAATTAAGCACCTCAAAAGGATTTGATGGACCAATTAATGAATAACGAAATTAAAACGAACTTAATTTGAGTAATTATTGTTTTGTACACTGACGCAGCTCGAATTACAGGATAAATAACAAATTAAGAACGATCGCTGACAAAATTACGCCGAATTATAATTGTACTGAAAGTTGTAAGGTATATTTCAGTAGAAACCGACATCAGCTTCACCTATATATACCTATATGCATTTCTAGTTATAATGATAATGCTTTGGCTTCTTCTAATTCAAGTGTGAAATAAAAAATGTGTGTATTTTAAAAGAACTATCCAAATTTTCTATGTATATCCACTTCCCAAGGCCATCAACTCGACGCATCCCAAATTATATGAAAGATGGGGTCCGGCAGGAAATTACATTCCTTGGGTTTGCACCAATATCTGCATGTACTTAGGATATGTATGTTCAGATAATTGAAGAATGTTTCATTGTCTGTCTTATTTCCCCTTCGCATCTATAGAACATCGTAACCCGGTTTGGTGGTAATGCAAGACGAGGTAACCGGTAGGCTGGAAGTTTTTGCATCACCACAAGATACGCCTCGGGCGATTTAAGCGATTGTTACTAACGGTAACGCCAGAACCAACTGCTAAATTTAATTTGTTTGCCTGCTGGCGATCGTCTTACAGGAAGCTGTCTGTACTTAACTTTTATCTAATTACTTTATAATTAGGAAAATTTTAAACGGCAGAAAATTATATGATATACTTTACGATAAAAATATGGATTTTATCTTAATCTTATAATAATGTTACAGAACGGTATCGTAATACCCTTAACCCGATCGCCTATATTTGCTCAGAACGGCAACGTCCTACTTTACAATAGTTTATTTACCGCCCTTTCACGCTTCGAATTTGTTGATTAGTATGTTTGTTTGCGTATTGAAACGGGGTTACAAAGGAATCGGTGGGAAGGGGACTTTTAAAGCATATTTAAATTTGAATAATGTTTTACAATAATTTCCACGGCTTGTCCTTTTCATATCATTATTAATTTCAACTATTTGCTCGTGGTCTGTTTGGTTCATTAGCGGTGTTCATATTTATATCGCTAAATAAGTGCCTTGTACTATTATAGAAATGTGTAGTTCATATACATTATATAATGTATGGTATTATACGGTAAAGTATGGTATTATATACTTAAAGTATGGTATTATACAAGTATTTTTTAAGATTTCTTTCAGACGACCAATTACGATTACTTTTGCGAGCCTTTCAAATTTGTCTTAAGCTTCATGCACGTGTAATTTCGTGTCACGTGACAGTGTAGTTAGCTCACGGCGCCCCCACGTGACATCTGTCGCCGAGCTTATTAATTACGCTCTTATTACATGTCGCTTTATTCCTTCATTCACTGTATTAGCCCTGTAGATTGGGCGCGAGATACACTAGGGTAAAGGGTCTTACTTAACGTATCTAAAGGTGTGCAACCAAAGGACAATGGGAAGTCAATAGTTAGTGTTATATGCGTAGTTATTCTAATTCAAATCGTTTTATTCAATATAAGGTATACATTCTCTATGTAAGTAATGTTTTTCAGTCAAGGTAAAGTGTTATAATCCAAAAATAAATATAATAATAATTATTGATTTTTTTATATACACACGATCACGAACTGATATATGTATGTGTTTATAAAGATAAATATACATATACTATACATAAGTATATCAATCCGTAAATTAAAAATATACATTATACATACACACTATTTCCCAATATACATATTCTGATAAATTATTTTCGTTAATTCTGGTATGTAGTCAGCTTTAACATTACACTTAATGCGCGGAGCTCAATCACGGGACGACATCCGTCACGTATTTCATTAATTACGCTCAAATTACGTGACGCTCTTTGCAGCACGTTCGTATAATTAAAATCATACGTGTCGTGTCTTGATTGACTGATCTGGTAATGTGTAATTTTGTTGCGAATTTTAAATATTCTGAAAACACGCAAAGTGGGCAAGGCCTATCCCTTTAATTAAATTAGGAATTATGTTTATTATTTTCCGAAGAGTAATATAATAGTACAAGGTGAATTCCTCGTAGTGATGAATATCCCTAGTGACGATTGACAAGATCAAGTTTCCAATGACGATAGAAAATTTAAATTGATACTGAAATTCAAAGGATTGATTTCTACTTTCTTTTCAAGGAATTTAATACCTCTGATAGAACATAGCGACCGATGAAACGTTATGAACTGTAATAGATCCTATCAAGGTTAAGTGTAATTTTTCCATTGAACATTTTAACTGATCCTTCAGTCATTGAGCTTGAGCGATGGAAATGTGAGTAGGCAAATTTAGATCAGATCGGACCAGGATTTGCTGATGCCTTTTTGAATATAGCTATAATTTAGAGCTCGCAGATTGAAAGTATGATTGCAAGTTATATAGCACAAGTTTCCACGATGCGCTGGTGTGGACATGGCTGAATCCCTTTATAAAAAATACCAAATAATGTTACCGTGAACCTTAACTAGTAACAGCGTAAAGCTACATTTTTATAACACTGCAACAGGGAATAAAAAAACAATGAAATTCAGCTAAGGGATGAAGAGCTTTTTCATTTATATTCACACTTCTCAAACCTTATCCTTTCCACAATATTATTTTATCTTTAGAACCGAGGATTTTTATCCGGTCAAAAGCGATGGACTTTTATGTCAAGAACTCTCGCTGCTCGCGAAGATACAGCTCGAGTGTTTGAGTAAACATTTGTTTTTTTCCCGTATAAAATAAAACTTGACATGATTATAATGCTAAACTAAATTTTCGCATAATTTGTTTTGTTCGTACTGATATTTTTATCACGTTTAGATTCTGTCAAAACAGTAGATTATAATAAACAGCAATTTGTTCTAAAACAATAATATTCGATAGCAATATGTTCCAAAGCAATTATATTCCATAGCAATAATGTTCAATGGCAATATGTTCCATAGCAATATAATCAATAGCAATATGTTTCATAGCACTGCTGTGTTATACATATTTTATGTTTAAACCTGTAACACAGAAATATCATAGTAGCGAGGTATTTGTGTGAAGTAACTTTACTAGTCTTTAGGTGTATAGCGAGTGAGTGGATATGATATGGTACTTGTGAGGTTATGTACCTACTCTTCAAATTTTTTGTTTATTAAAAAGATGTTTTGCTGTGTCAATTACCAACTTTGTTATGGAACATATTAAACAAACCGACGGAAACTATAATGTTCTGTGTACGTATTTATTAAAATGCGGGCGACAAATTGCTCTTGACGCTGTGAAAGTCAGACTTTTACGTCGAGCGCCCTCCACGCCTGGAAAAGAAACAGCGCAAGTGCTTAAATCAACATTTTCTTCTCTTTACAAAACTGTAACGGCGTCTATACTAGGAATAATACATATTTATTGTTTACATTTCATCATTAAACCGTATTTCTTTTGGTACTCGTAACATTCGTACAATCATCAAAGCTTAAACTGTATTTTTATGTTGTGAAAGGTTGCACCAGATGCTACCAATATTCGTTATTAAATAAACATATTCGTACTAACATTCATATAACGTACTTGACTTTTTCCTATACAGTAGAGTTTGCAGATAATTACTTATAAAAATTATTTTTGTAGATGAACATAGTAATTTAACCTTCTAAACACGGGGAAAGACAGGTGTCCAGCAGTTTAATAATGAAGGCTCAAGAAAATAGTACTTAAAAACTACACCAAACTCTCGCTTCCAATAACACGGATGTAATACGAAAACAAAATAAGACTCTTGAATAACATTCTCTACATCCATTGCATTGATATAGAGATATACACTGAAATTTTTCCCGTTAATACCAAACAGACGGAAGTGCGGAACAAGCTGTCGACAATAAAATGTTAAATGTAACATAAAACGAGATACGGAAACACGTCTGATTGTTAAAAATGATTTATTTCTTTTTTTTATATCCTCTATAATCCCTGTAATTACGCAGTGTGCAGGTGATGGCGAAATAGTTTGTGATTTTTGCAATATTAAAATCGAATTGCGGTGTATCAAGAAGAAAGTCACATTATTGAATAAAAAATCATTCCATTCTACTTTAATGAATATCGTATTATTGGGTGCGTGACATTTGAAATGAGACGATTTCTGCACGGAGGATTCTGAATATAATACCAGGAAGCTGGGAACCCTATAATATGTATGTACAAATACATTATCGTGTACTTAGCGTTGTGTTTGCGTTCTCCCCCCATAACATTTATAATGCGATATAAGCAATACTTTGCAGAAGAAATAAATACATTATGTATGTTACGAAGTTAAACAAATATTAGCAAATGCAAATTCTAAGGCGTCATCAACCTGAATAGGTTCTAAAAGTGTCATAAAACACAAAGGGCTGAGGGTATATACTCTCAGCACAGACGTAACGATGTTTTGATAGCGCTCGTCGCGGCCATAATTAAAATGTCATTACCAGACGGTGTTCGAGAGGGCAGCGAAAGCGCTAGTGCAGCGCATAATACAATACCAATTTGACACAATTAAGCCAAATACTTATTTATTACTTATTCATATAAAATATCTACAATTGGTTTTGTATACAAAATCATCGAATTTATCTGATAAAGGCAACGGCTATGGTAAATTTTATATAAAGTATGGTGAGGGTTATAATTATGATCTGGTGTTGCAGTGATGAAAATATAAACGAATGATTGAGTGTATTTTCTCGGAGAACAATAATCCCAGTATCTGTCGGCGGGCCATCGTTCACAGTATGGCAGATCGCCAACATTCAACACGAAATATCGCTGGTGTTTTTATCGCGTGTTTCTGCACTCGATGGATTGACGGATGGATCATACATTTTTAGTGTTCCACCCATTTCGCATTCGTTTGACGTCAAAAATTTAAAGGTTTCAATTTTTACACATTTCTATTCAGTTTTTACATTTCGTTTCTACGCGTTCAACTATACATGTATTTCGCATTCATTTTTGGAAAAAAAATCTACGCTTTTTTTATCGTTACAAAAGTGTACATTTCAAAAATCAATTGTTATTAAGTAATGGCTTCTGCTTTTTCTTTACTTTCTTACGATGTTTTACGATGTTTTTTTATGAGAATATGACGAATAAAACTATCACATCATCACACATTCACCCACCGCCACATGCCTCTCCGCTACTTTATCGCTTACATCCCTTAAGTATGCAAAGCTCTCGAAAAGGCTGACAAAGAGTGTCTTCGTGGAATCTATCAAAGTTGAATGGCGAGCATTAGCATAACTCCACATCTAATGCTGAGCTGTTAAGGTGTTGAATTAAACATTTATTTTTGTTGAATGGCAATACTATACTAAAATCAATATAATTTCCTATTGGTTCTAGTTCTTCTCCGATTTAGTTGACACCACAACTATTTTACTTAACTTTGAAAAAATATCAGGTCCTCTTGGAAGAAGAACAGCGAACGCTTTGATTCTTGACTTCGCAAGTAAAAGGTAAACAATTATAAATTCAGTAAAAGTAATCTTCATTTAAAATTAGATATTAGAAGTCAAGTAGCATCCAATGGTGACAATATTCTAGGAATAGCACTATTAATATACATAATTGTAGTTAGTAGACTTCAGTTAGTATATGTTTCTTCGGAACTGGGTTCAGATGAAAAGGTTCTCTCGAAAATTGATATAGTCACTTTTAATATACCCTTCAAAAGGAAAGACAAATTGGTTTAATAACAATTATTTCACGTAACAAATATAATGACGGTATTTACTGCCTCGAGTACTGAATACTGAAGTACCTGAAGTACTGAATACTTTTTTACCACCTTTAATAAAGCGACTTTTAAAAAAAATAAGTCAATTCCTTACCTTGAAAATTTTTTGCAACGGCGTTTAACATTCATAAGCCTGTCAGGTTCCCCATTAACGGAGTTATCGGACTCCTAAAAACCGTCAGCGAAGGTATCGGCGACCCTATTAACGAAATTAAGAAGGCAATTAAAACATCCCCCCGTAATTAAGGTTATGGATGATTTATGATCTTCGGAAACATCTGACGAAGGCGCCGGTTAGTTATCAATCACTTTAAATTGACTCGTGAAATAAAAAAAATGTATTCTTCGATAGATGTCTGTCATAATGTGAGAGATATTTTTGCTTCTGTGGCTCTGGTATGATTGATGATTCGGCGTCGGTATAATGGGCTCCCATTTAACTTTTATGCATAGTCGGTTACACGTCAAATTATAATATATTAAAACTGATATTTTATTATCGTTAAGCTACAATTTTATAAGCATTTATGGATAAATAATTGATGCACCGCTACTATTATAATGCAATAAATGTACAGTAATAAATCAAAATTTAATGTTACCTGCGGTTTTGATTGCGGAACAAAACGTATTGTTGGGTTCGATAAAATACTTTCTGTTGCGGATAAAAGTCTCGTTCCAATAGGAAAACAATAACTACTGATGTTGACGAATCTGGTTCAGAGATTACTGGCTTATAGCAATTATATTTTCCAGTATAACATTCCGACTGGACTGGAAAAAAATCCAATATTTTACATTTCTTATTTATTTAAAATAATCAAGAATAATAAAAAAATATTGTTTCAGATATGGAAACGAGAGAAGTTAAGCCGAAAGAAATGGTCCGTTGCTCATCGGGTTTAAAAAAAATGAACCTATGTCAAAGAAATCATTCAATCTAATGAAGCAGATAATCCCAAACAACGTAGATAGAACAATGGTTCACATAAACAAAGTACCATATAGACACAACACTACATATAACTCGATACATTTATATCCATCGAAAAGACCACCTGATAATATAGGACACGAACTAAACACCGAAGATAGAAAAGCAACGTACAAAGAACCGAGAAACGGTTCAAGGGAAAGTGACTTCATGATGCTGGTCGAAGATTTCAGTGATTACTTCTATGGGAACGGTAGTCATGGTGTATTTAGTGGCCACAATGATACCCTAGATATACTGAACGATGTGTATACAAATTGTACATTTAACGGTACCTTTAACATTTCGTGTTTCGTCCGATCAGATCCGATGCCCGAGTATAATCTGTGGGCGCTGTTGCTCTTGATATTTCCGTTTTTTACGCTGTTCGGGAATGTGTTAGTTATAATGAGTGTTGTGAAGGAGAGGACTCTGCAGACGGTGACGAACTATTTCATAGTGAGCTTGGCGGTGGCCGACCTGCTGGTGGCGGTGGTGGTTATGCCGTTCGGAGTGTATTATCTGGTGAGTCGTAGATTTATGATATTGTTCTAAGCCTATTTTTGTGGAACTATCTTTGTGGAATCTCTATTTTTGTGGAACCTCTACGTCTAGCGATCACATTTACAGATCACGAATTTAATATCGTATTTTGTGAAGGTGTTATTAAGAATTGAAACTGTTTCCAAATTATACCTTTCCTGGAACAGTTTTGAGCAACTTCGCATCGTAAAGATCCATGATAAGAACCGGTTGTAACAATACGACTGAGAAGACAACAGTTGCCAAAGTAAATTTATCAGCCTATAACTTTAAAGTGGAACACAGACACCGGAGTGTAACAAGATTCTAGAAGTGGACGAAGTAGCAAGTTGGAATCCTCCAGATTCCAGCGTGGTTTGACCACAGACACTTTCCAACTTGGCCTATTGTTTCGAACACTAACTCGGTTACAAACAAACTACGGTTGGAAAAGTGGCATTCGGATATCAAATATTGACTATAAGTGTACATCTCAAGACACAATTCAGTGTAGAGAGAGATTTTTATGTGCCTTAAATACTAGATATCTATGCTGATAAAACTTTACGCACTTCTTAAACACACATGCGAACCTGTCTAATAATTTCAGGTTCATTTCTTTAAATCTTTTCGGAAGCTCTTAAGCTGATAAACAATAAGTCACAAAACCTAGGGGTTTTAAGGTGTCTATGAGCCCACTATTACAACATAAAAGGGTTATAGGTAAAAATAATCCATATAAAATGAATCCCAAAGGATTTTGGATAGTAAATCGTTGTTAGTAAGTTGATTTAAATCACTCCATTTTAAACTACTTTAATAAATTTATATCGTACATTCAGACTAGTAAATGACACTAGTGGAGTTCAAAATTAAGATAAACTACCAATGCGTGCAAGCTTTTCCATACAAGCATAACTTTCGACACTGGAAATAATGAAAATTGATATTTCAGTTCACTTGACTTGTTGAAACTAATCATTTCACATTTTATAGGCTTAAATAAATTAGCAATTCCCACAAATTTCGCTTCGCTATGCTTATAACAGTCTTAAGAAATTTTATTTAAAAAGTTAAATATAACAGGCCTATCGCCTGATTACAGTAGTAAGGAAAAATTAAAATAAGTTTTATTAGGATTTTTGCATATATTTTTTTGTCAATTCATTCAAAAAAACATACAGAGAATTAACATTTTCTTGAAAGCTTCAAATTGATCAAGGTTACAATTATAAGCACTTCGCGCTAAGTTTAACAACGGGTATATCCATTATACATTATAAATAAGGCTTCAACTGTATTTTCTGTTAAATTATTCAGTGTATATAACATACGAGTACTTCGCCAAGAAATAGAATTATTGTTCTCATTGGTTGAATCTCATTAAAATATTATATAACTATAATCATTTGAAGCCCATTCTTCGCCCTGTTTTATAGCTAATGAATTGTATTTTTGAAGCTAGTTTCTTGCATCATAATGACTAAGTCTAACATGAAAATATTCATGACGTAACTAGAAACTGCATGTTGGAATGAACGTGGAAATATTGCCTCTTTCGATATACGAAGTAAAGGCGTAAATTAAGCTGGTATTTATAAATCAAGCATATGTTATTTGATTTTTGAATCTTTATGCTCATTTACCAAGTGGTTTGTTCTGATCACTGCTTCATCAAAACCTAAGTACTCGATTGAAGCAATAAGTTTGCTCTGTGCACGGTAAACCCCATTCCCTTTCTATCTTATCAAATACTCAAGTACCGAAATTCAATTTCTCAATCTCACTCACTCCCCTGATTGGAATCCAATCATTCTCCACTCGACAACCGTTCAGTATTGTAAGGGAAAATATCGACAATGAAAAAAGCGATGCCTTTATCCGAAAATAAGACATTAACAATAAAATAAGCTTTATACGCGTTTTCTATACTACGTGGACGCATGAGTGGGTTTATGTTCCTCTGTCCAGGTCCGATACAAGGAAACGCCGTAAAACTTTTAGGAGACGCATGACTTTCACCGTCCCATAAAATATTCCTAATAAAATTATATTTGCCGAAAAGGCACATCAGACATTGTCGCATTTTTCGGATGCTTCGCTCGCGAAGGTCCTACATCAGTTTTATTGCGGTCAAACCTCAGTTTCGGAATGTAGTGTGAACTTTGGTTTCATCGGATAATTTAGATCTAATAGCTTTATGGTTTTCTTAGAATATCCCATCTTGTTCTATTTCAGGACGACCTATCTTCTAGTCTTACACTTCGAATATCACGATCCTTTCTTCGAAATTCTTTAATACAATTTTAGGCTTCCATAATTCTAACTTGTAATCTCGTAAATTGTCGATATTATGAATAGACATACATATATTACACAAAATTAGCGCCAAGAGCCTATGCTACATGACGTTTAGTGAATCCTTTGTCTAGGCGCTACCAGGCTACCACACACCGCAAACAAGACTAAAGTAACTTGTTTATTTGCACGCGTATTTTTTGCCATTGTCATCTTTATTATGTTGTTGTAGCATAATGTTGAAATAACATATTTATACTTACATCAGTACGCTATTTATCATTTTTTAATGAAAGTAGTCAGCATATTACATCGCCTGCCGCTAGTGACCTTTAATAAAAAGTCTTATCCAAGATTACACGCAGACATTTTGATTTATGATGTCCTACAATGGTGTGATCCATAGAATTTGTGATTAGATTAGCTAACAAGTGTTTATATAAAAACACAACAAAAGCTAGATAGAAATAGATCCAAGATATCTTCTCATAAATATGTACCGAGCACTCAAAGTTAGTCAAGAGAATAAGTTTTTGTTTAAAAACTGATCAAGTGACAGAAAGGAAACATTCCACAGTTTGATTTACAAGGATTATTTTTATTGACACTAACGAAACAAATGCTCTCATTACAAAAATATTTATCCCAGAATCGAACTCACGCCCTGCGGTTTAGTAGGCATTTGTAACAACAAAACGTGTATGCATATTTCTCCTCTCTTAGCCTCCGCGTATCTTGTTTACACTTGGTGAACATCTCTAAACATAGTACTCACGTGACAGCTAATACATCGCAACAGGCAGCGTTGTCGTCAGCCTAATATGACAACACCGCAATGAATTCCGCGGTTGACCGACGGACACCTCGGTGGACGGCTCCGTATGTAGATCTGTCCTATATCCATCTGCAAACCAAACTCAACTCTGCGGCAACACCTCACAGTTCATTTTCATTAATCAATTATTTAAATTTATGTTCACAAGCCAAATTGTTCTGTACGCTTCTGATATGAGGCTTATTTTTATGTGTAGGTTAGATATTATACAGCAAATCATGGCGACAAGCTAGATTAAACCTTATTACTAGAGTATGCGGTTGGTTTTGGTTTGTTTCATTTTGAAGCGAACGCAGGACACCGACGGATTTGCTCTGTGCATAATAAATTGGGTATTGTCAATGGTTTCATGTCTCTGTTTTTTGTTCTATCAGACGATGTGTCCTTCGAACCAACGAAAGTCAAATGCTATAATATAATTCTTTACTGCTATAAAACAGTGTTCGTTTTTTCATACTCGTATAATCATGCTATATAACAGCTTGATCTAAAATGTAACCCGATTTCTCTCTTTTTCACTTTATTTTACGTATTCTTAAATCATAATTATTATTTCATAAAAAGCTTCCCATAGATTCAAAAAGAAATCTAAATGAATACAGAATACAACGTAGAGTAATGTTACTAACAATCTAGTTTCCTGCTGTCTCCAAAAACTAAAAACATGGATAAGTAAAGTTAGTTATATATATATATAAAGTTTTCTTCACTTACAATTTATGGTTCGAATACGTAGCACATTTAAAAATCTGCAACAAATATTGGAAATAGCGCAACATACATAATTATTTGAATTTTCCGCTCGCAGACACTAAATTTCATTTAATATTTCGCGAAGGCACGGAGCACTGCAAATCAGACGTACTATTCTAGTTATTTCCAAATGAACAAAGTTCACAGATAACTATCAAACACTAAATAATTCCGCCGCAAAACAACAAGAACTAGCAGCAATACCATTTTAAGGTCAAGGAAACTGGATTAATTAACTATTCTCGGTAATCTATCTGGGTCTGCGGAATCTTTAATTTAAATCTTTTCTAACCGTTTAACTTTTTTTATATTCAACTACTACTTTAATGTTTGTCGGACTAAGCTTCTACCAATCCTCTAGAAAATATATTAACACATACATACATGCAAGATAACATGCTATGCATGCTAGATAACGTACTTATCACTACCGCTCAATGTGTCGCTCGGAAGCCTAGCATCCTCATGTTAATAGCCTCCATAACGCTAGCTGCAAGACTACAAAAAGAAGGAGAGATCAATGAAATTGTAATCATACCTATTTTTCTTAAAGATATTTTCCATGCGAGGTCTTTTGTAGTGTTCTGGGACGCAACTGACAGAGTTATGAGTTTATCCTATGCGAAGTAGGAATTGTTCACATTAAATAACTTGAATTTGTCAAAATTAACATATAAATCAAGAATTATTTCTTTGAACATATTGATCATGGCTTATTAACTTCATCTACATGTATTGCCAGTCTACGTGCCTAGTTTTAATTACATAAAATTGTCTATATATACCTTCCTGTTGGCTACTATTGTTTCTATCTATGATTTAACATTCTGTATCATAATGTTATAAGTAATGTAATATACTGTAGTCGTACAAAGACTATGTGACAGCAGGCATAGGAGGAAACGTCACAGGCCGAGTGACAACTGACAGCTGA
>DWQT01000983.1:0-18786 GCA_018244895.1 Myscelus amystis hages
GTTATTAGAGGTATTTGAAAAAATTCAAAGATTGATTGATTTTTTCAAATACCTCTTAGTAAAATTAAATGTATAAACGGCTCTGTTGTGGGATTGGCAACATGGCGCTTGGTAACTTTTACCTTTCCACCGTCGATATGTCCATTAGCGTCAGTGTCCGCTTACCGTCAATTGAGCGAACTGTCTGTTAGCTAGAGTTCATTATAAAAAAAACTTGAATAACGTGTTTCAGGTATAATAATTAATCTTATATAGTTTGCCCGCCTGCTGTGAGTAAAGACAACAAAACCCAACAGCACTCACCTTACTTAAATAGTTGTCATAAAATTCTCGCCAATTTAGATTCGACGCGTCGGGAAGCTCGTTTAAGCGAAATGTCGTCGTATAATAACTCGGTAAAACGTGTGTTTTATGACCGCGGCCCCCCGAGTCTGCCCTTACATGAGGTTTTGCGGACGTGAATAATAAACGTGTTAGGCTAATGGAAAACTACAGATAGGTGAATAAGAACACTCGTTGGAATTACTTCGTAATGTTTATGGAAAACTATTTTTAACTCTTTATGAGTAATGACAGAGTCAGCAGGCTTATGACGATATTACACCCCAACCCAGAGCCTTCTAAGAAAGTCTGAATTACTGTCACAGTCAGTGTCAAGTTCCACCGCCATTCTATAAAAATTGCATTTATTGGGCAAAATATTTGTCTAATTACGATTAGATCGTCTTTATTTAATTGTTTATCGTAATTCATTATTAACAAACTTGTATTTTCTGTGTCCCGTAAATATTAAACAGTAGACCTCCATTATTCATTATTATATAGTATATTCATTTTATTATTTATATTAGTGTGAACTGTTTACAAAACACAGTTTTTTATAAACCAACAAGCATATCGGTGACGCATTCAGATCGGGCCCGGCGTTTTGAACTTCCGACCAATTACCTGCCGCTCTCGTTTGCAGTAACGGGTACCTGCTCGAAATAAAATTCGTGTTCATACTGCGATACCCCGAATGTTTTGTTTGCTATTGACCAAGTTTACAATTTTACAATTACAAGGATATGTGGGCTGTTTATCCATATAAATCCTTCTCCGCATGATTGTATTCATTCATAATAATTAAATTTACTTATTTCCTAGTTTCGTTTCGACGTAATGTACCGAAAAAAGATGTTTATTAAAAGATGTGTTATTAATAAAATGATTACTTATTTTGAAATTAAATTTTGAAATTATTTTGAAATTATTCTTTATTTTGAAAATAGTGACATTAGTTCCGAGTTTTTGTTTATCAAGTTTTTTACAATGGAGGAAGTATTTGATTTTTAAAGATGCTCCCTTTTACCATAGTTTACTATACCGTATAATGGTAGTATCGCAATCGGAAAGATCGGAAAGCAACACGAGAGGGCACTTGACATGTTGCGACTGAGCCTCGCAGACGACGCGTGCCAGACGCAAATTTACGTGTTTATATTCACTCCGCGTTGGAATATTCTAAATTCCAAGCCCACATTTTTATACGAACTCGTTTACGAACCGAATGAAAGCAAATTGTGCGAAAAATGTTTGCGGTTGAAAAAAAAACGTGCAATTGGGAAAAGATAAGCTTAATGATTAGCCGCTTTAATATTTTTAAATTTAAACTGACGACTCACAGTATAAGTTTAAAGCAAGAGCTCTGTTTTATGTAAGGAAATTAAATTTCTATGTCCAAACAAACGAACGAACCAATAGTGCAGTCCCTAAAATTTAAAATTAGTTAATTTGTACGTTTTATAACATATTATGTTAGTGTTGAACTAGTGTTGTCTCTTTTTTGAATACAAATTCAACTGGTTTCATTCATATATACACTCAATAAGGGTCATGTATTAGTCATCGTACTTCGCGTAAGGGGAAAGATATTACAACCTAATTAATGAAATTTCGAACCCTCTAAAAAACTATGAACAATGTTTAAATGTACCCCTTTCTCAACAGTACCTCTCGGTTGAATGGTTTCTAGCTATAGTAACATGCGATGGACCGGTTTTATATTTTTTCAGATTCCGCGCACAAGATCACGTATAACCAAACTTTCAACTTTTCCCATGGGATCATGAGCAAATTTGCCGATAATATCTAAACGAGATATAAAATGAGTAAGCAATTTAAAATGTCTACACTTTCTACCATCTAATGGAAACAATTTGCCGCAAAATTGATTAATCATAACAATACCGGAGACTTCGTAGCAATGTACCTCGCTTAGTCATTAATAATGGCAATTATAAGTATGTAAGTATAAAGTTAAAAGCATCATACAAAAGGCGTATTGAATTTCAAAACGAAGTTGCGTTGTTAACCGAAATCTTGTTGAGAGTTACGAACTTTGTACCAATAGCCCGTGATGTTCTAGTAATCGCGATAATGATCTCAAGGAATTTATATAAAAACACAAAAACAAAAAATACAGATCTACTAATCCTACCTATATGACTTATGACTGTTAATTAATAGCTGAAAGCAGCATTGCAATAGCTTCCTGCAACCAACATCTAAGTGTATTGTTGAATAGGTATATTACTCTGAATTAATTTCCAACATGAAAATAGAAATATTAATTAATAAATTATTGTTAATTAAGTTCGCTTAGTAGGGGTACGGTACATGAATCTCTGGACTTACACAATATAAGCCTGACTTAAGAAAAAAATTAAGTGTAATTATTTTACATGAAATCACCAATATCAATTTGATCACAGTGCCACCTTCGATATACATATATCTCTTAATTTATCTATTGCATCTATTAATCTAATAAAAAAGAAAGAATTTCAATTCTCTGTCGACGCAAGTAGAAATTCAATGAGATGTCCATTAAGAAACCTTCTTAAGTGAACCAACGACAGAAAGAGCAAAGTTGTTAGAATTGCAGAAGGCTTAAGCTTCTTGTAACAGTCTCGCTTACATCGCGGTGATCGACAAAACAACACGTGTTCCTTAAGAAATTGTAAATTTACATACAATGAAATATAACATACCTTACTAATTTAAGTATTTAATCAAAATTTTGAAATCCAATTGTATTTAAAAAGCATAAAACTAAATTTACTAAATATTTGAAACAACAATGCATGCTTGAAGAGAGTAATGGATGTGGATGAAGCACGACAGGTTTGTAAGGACAGAGATATTTGGCACTTGGGGCTTTCTGCCCACCCCTTTAGGGACCTGGCTTGATGGTTATGTATATAGTATGTAAAACAACAAATAACGAAATTGCATTTTCAATCTAGTATTCGCTATAAAATATAATACAATTATCCTAAATAACAGTAATCTAGTTAGAGTAGTAAATATACAACACAAGTAACAGTAACACAGTAACACGACAAAGTAATTTACAAAATATTTTAATTATATTAAAAGTGATATATTGAGAAACTACTACTAACACGTTTTAATTTCAGCAGAAAATAAAACAGCTTCACCACAAATAAGAAATTTACCAACGTAGCCGTGTTTCCTAATGTTACTAATACATCTTATATTACAATAATATCCTCCCTTATAATTCCATCCGTTTAGCCGATGACATTGGCAATCTTCATACATCATCGCGGGAACCAGAATTCGAATGCGTACGCATTAAAAAACGGTAAGGAAACCTATATAAAATTAAGTCAACAAGTTCCAACGAAAAATTATTCATAGAGATCCTTGAGGTGTAAAGTGGGATGGAACGAGAGAGGCGAATATGTACAAAAGAGATGGCAAGCAGAATAACTGCCTTCATGAATTGGAAATGTAATTTGGTCGGGTAACGCTTATATGTGAACGGGGCAATTGTTTTCGCAGCGCAGTTGCCGATTTCGGTGATAGATACTACAACGCGATGTGATATTTGTTGAACAGCGTTTTTATGTTGCGAGGAAACTGTTCAATTTAATCTTGGGAATTCGGTTTGATGCTGAAAGGACACATTTTCGTCAAAATAAAATAAACACTTGCAACCCTTCACTCGGTATTTACCCGTACATATGGAAGCTTAACAGCTTCATAATATATATTGTTACCGCAGGGAGCGACATTCTTTATTTTTTATACATCGAGAAATAACTTTGTTAACAATTTTTTGCGACTTCGCGAGACAGGATCGTTAAGTTTGACTCCTGCCGTCCAAAAGCCCACGGTGACGAAAAGCCCAGACGTGGTCTACGACTCCAGCTCTGTTTACCTTCAGCTGGAAGCACAGGAGGTTTTCGGAAAATGATGCATTTAAAACGAAAACATTGTAAGGAAATTCTCCAATATGTATTTAATGCGGATGAAGCCGAATTTATATTTAATTATTTAAATTAATTCGTAAGTACAGTTATAAGGTATCTAATAAACAGTTTCGGTAACAAAAATAAATCAGTTTCAAATTGAAACAGCGCTCAGATTGAAACAGCTCACAGATGCAGTCCACTGCGATGTCGTGTTTCCTCGTTTATATAAATAAACACTTACGTGTAACGGCGCATTATTCATGAATTTAATCTGAGACGAGAGTACCCGAGCCAAAGATCTCTAAATAGGATTGAAACCCTTCAAGGAGCAAGTGATAAAATCGGATCAGAACGCCGAACGGGTGACGGCGTTAATATTCACGACGAAAGCGCCCGTGGGACCGCCACCGTCTGAAAATCAAAGGTGTTTTACGGACGAGTGCAAATTTTGACATGGGCTTTTTTTAGATTCCACAATTCTATACCTACTATGGTAAAGGAGTGTGTAAGGTACACACTGTATAACTATAGCTCTGCTCTCTATGTATGTATAGTATTTTAAATACCATATTTTAATATGGAGCGAATGCGAATCATAAATGAATGATTATGTTGATGATCATAAGTAATATCCGAAATGTTTACTAAATATAGACATATCGAATGTTATTTCGTTAGCTAAATAAAATCGCGATAGTTATAAGTATTTATAGTATTTGCAGTTTTTTTTTATAAAAATATCGAATAAAAATATTGACCCTGCAATAGTACATACATAATCACCAAGTCGTATGTACAACCATCGAGCCAATAATATTTAATAACATTAGTTTACCATTGTAGTATTACCATTGCTTTCAACGTCCTCTCATTTCTACTATATTTATGTACTTAATTTAATGTACTAATGTATTTTTCCTTTATTATCCTCTGCCCAATAAGTCTGCTAAAAGCACCATTATCCGTTGGAGCCGAACACAAAAACTGTTTTCACCGTCAATTGGCACTACTAACGAGATAATCTACGATTTAATTCGCAACGACATATAGAAATTAAAAGGCGTATGCAAACGCTGCGAACGGTTCATTTAACATTCGTATCTCGATGTTCACGTGTTTACTTTTCGTAATTGCAGAATGAATATACGATGTCATGTTGAAAGAAAAGTTATTCGACCGTATTTACTTGCAAACGATTTAATTAATCCACGATTATTCCATTATACTTGCATGTGTTTGAAAATGCGCATAATTAACTTATCTATAATTTAAATCCAATCTTAAAAGTTACTTAAGTTATTTATGTGACTGTGCTTTTATGCTTTAACCGCAATCTCTCGCTTCTCAAGTGCTATACCAATAAGGAACATACGTGGCTTGTACCAAATATTTAAATTACATTACAAACGACCCGTTGTTTCACGAAGGCCGACAAATTGAATACACTTCCGCATTAGAATATTAAAATATCAATTGGCAGTAAACGCCTCTCGCTCAGCTAGCTTTTAAATAACAACACAAACTCGTTAGTCGATTTTCGTTATTTCATACGCGTTCACCGCCGCTCATAAAGCCCGAGCAACTAACAATTAGCAGATTTAAATTGAAGTAATGAAAACGCTCCCATTTTCAGCAAATATAAACTGCGAATTTTAAAACGTTTTTCTTTTAAACGTTGGCTACAAATAAACTATGCAGACACTTTATATAGGTAGGTAGTATAATATATGGACGTATGCACTCGGATTTTACCACTGAAGGCTGAGTACGATCTATATTTATGCGCTCCTATTCATGAACAGTGAAAATTCCAATAAATGCCTACGTGGATCATGTAACTGTTGGCCGCCTCACAAATTAATAGTATTACAATTGTTTCACGGAATTGTATAAATATTTTTATACCCAAAAACTATAAAATATGAAACAGAATTTTCACCAAATACCTCGAGAACAATATGTTTTTCCGAAGAATACCGATATGTAAATTGGCAATGCCGTTGTATTTCTAGAAATTTTCAGAAGCTTTCAACGGTTTATTATGCGAAGCAGTACATGTCGGTCCTGAAAGCACATTTCACATCGTAAAACACGATCATATTCAAATGGAAACACGATGAAACACATATAAAACGGCTGCAAATCTTTAGGGTCGCAGTGGCCCGTGGGGTCCCGGCGGGATCGAAAATATCGTCACCGACATTAGCATATGAATTCTGAGAGAGTAATAAAGGAATAATATGCAAATAAAGGCAGAAATTTCGCTTGTAGGTACGTTAGCCTAGATTCAAAAAAATGTACAGAATGCATCATACAAATGTGACGCCAGTTTGGTAAGACAATACAGTATCTATATAAAAGATTAAAACACAATTTGTCCGATATCAACACATGTGACTTGTTTACGAATTTTAATGTCTTAAGGAGTGGTAGTTACAAACTATGATTTCAAATTAACTGATAACAGCTAGAATTTATTAGAAAGGCGAAAAACAGTTGAAGCAAATATTATTTGCAGAGAAGAGGTATTTCTGTGGTTTTCTAAATTCTAAGGCTGTATAATATGTTGTACCCTTTATGATTATTTATCGTGTATCCGCGATCTTCGCGTTTATTAGCGACGAGGGCATTCTTATAATTCTGTATTCGCAGATGAAATTTTAGTTGTAATTAGTTGTTTGCGAATTCAAATAAAGGTTTTGTTCGACCTGTAATTAAGGAAGGTTGATTGTTATGGCGCGACGGTGGAACACTGTGTTCTATAATAAGTAGTTTTCAAAATGGGATTAAGAAAAACCTACAGTAATTGTGAACATATCCATTTAGATTACATTCTATGTCAAACATGACGCTGATTCCGCCTAGTTAAAATTAATAATACCATCCCAAAGGAAAATGAGTTCACAATTGTTGAAAAGTTAATTAATTAATTAACATTTCAGGTGTGTTTTCATAGCTATTATGAATGAAAATTAATCTTGCGAATATGTACATAAAAATTTATTGGTTCAATGGAATATGTAGAATGTCTGAACTACTTTGAGTCTAAATCTAAAAATAATACTTTCTCAGTGAGTCGTGTACAAAAGGTATTTCATGATTGTTAACATGTACCTATACGGTTCGCCCGGAGCAGGAATTTCCTCAGTATACCTCCAAAGTTTACGAACGTTAAAACACAAACATAAAATAAGAATAAAAAAGACAATCAAATATTGTTAAAGAATGTTTAACAGCTTCGCAACACAATATTGCTCATAAAAGTGGAATATTCCACCTCTTAGAGCTAGTGCAGACAACGAACTACCCATTCGTTGAACAATAGGAGCTTATACCAGTCAATTAACTGCGATTGATAAAGAATATGAGTAGATAGGTGTTATTTAGTACTAAGATAAGTAGTAAAGTTGCCCTTCCCGGTCCCATAATGCTCACATGTACGGAGTGCATTGAGGCGCGAAATTGGGCAGCGTCGGGCGCACGGCGCGGCTCATTCATGAAATATGTGACAGCTAATAATGTATGGGACAACACTGCTCCTCCGAATATTTTACAATCCAGGTCTTAAATTATTGTAATGGTAATTACCTAAATTTTTACGTACTATAACATCACCTGATGCTTTTTGTTCCGCTATGTACTTTAACTACTTTAATGTGTGTTTTATATTGTAGGTTTTCTTTAACAGACACCGTCTTCCCCTATCTTTTTCTCGGTCGGAAGCTGTATTTGAGAAATCGAGCTACGGAACTTAATAGGGTCTAGGACGCAATTTAAATGTAGGCACCAAATTTTTTAGCCATGCCGGGTAGTTTCATCTTTGTTACTCTTTCTCTCCTCTCATTGACTGCCAAGCAACGTATCCAAATAAATGTTAATTACCTGTGTAAAGAAAAAGGACAACCACAAAATTTTCCTAAAACAAAAACCTTGAAAGTCTTGTTTAAATTAACGATAATCTCCATTGTCCAGGTATCGCGAATACCCGATTAATTAACATGCAAGCCCGAATTTCCTGGAAGTGAGCACAGTTCTACAAAAAAAATCTTCTTATCGAAGTTGGGAAGATCTGGTTCGCCCGCGCGACCCCGGCCGGCTCCCGTCCCGCTCCCGTGCCGTCCTCGGGTCGCTTCGTTTGCATTTTTATTACTTTTTAATTTTGTCGCCGCTAGTCACCCAGTTTCGGTTCTCACGCCAAATGGAATTGTAGTCTTATCGAGTTATTGGCTTTGTTGTTGGAAAATTGATTAGCATTCATTGTCTTTCTCAGGAAAAAATCTCCACAAACAAATGTTTTTTATTATATAAAACAAGAAAATGGTTTATGTAAGATATGAATAAGTTAACGGTGGTTAAATTTTAGAAACTAATCTTTATTATCAACTAATTTTATATTTTTATATTGGAATTTGCTATTTTCATTATATTTATAATAAGACCCAATTACAAATTTATAGCAATAACCATCAAATATAAATGTTCCAGTTGATCTAATCGGCAATCTATTATGTACTGTTATGTAAAAAATAGCGGCGTATTACGTTATTTGCCGGATTATATGTATTATTGGGCAGACTGAAAAATTGAGGCAATTATAAGAACTTTCCACACGGATATATATAATGATAAAATATGCTTCTCGGCCTGGCTCGATCGAGAGCAAAGAAATCCGCAAGAAGTAACAAACCTTAAAATACTTTTAAACAAAACTATTTCCAATTAATCTCTTTAAAATCTTGCTACTAGCAATAAATAAAAGCCTCTAAATCCTAAGCCCGATCACTAACTAGTCCTCGGGCTGTTAGCGTTGGGATATTAGTCTTGATTACGTACCCGGTAAGGCAAGGCGCCCCATTTGTCTTTTGATTCCAACACGACTCCTTACAACCCGGCGACAGTATTACGACCAAATCATTTTCATGTTTTCGTTACAAATAAAAGAATGTTCTATTAGATCTTCAGCTTAAACTGTCGCAAAAAATAATACCTAAAAAGATAAATATTATTATGTTAAGTACGTTATTAGGTAATAACCGTAATAATGTGTAACCTAAGGCATCAAAACTATGAAGACTTAATGAACGTCTCACTACGATATCTATTTTCTCGTCTCGGTTTGTTATACCTATGTAAGTCGATAAAAAGCTGCATTTGATGAGATTGCAAATAACTTGGAACAACACATACATATGTTATGGTAAAGTCACTCATAACGTTCTTATGGATAGTAGTAAATATATTTGTTTACAGCTTACTTAATATTTCTGAAACAAAGTCGTTTTAAAATCGTATAAAACAAAGAAGCCTGAAGCATCACCGGTTCTACATTATCGAATCGCTAACGGCCTTCCGCCTAAGCATAATGTATTATTTTATTAATTCTACTCTCCTTTGAGAAGGGAGATTATCTTAGTTTTCACACCTGAACACAGTATACTTAGTTCAGTTTAGGTTAAATTATTGAGTCAAAGTTGATTTATTACCATTATCTGACGGTCCTAAAAAGCGTTAATTAATCTGTAGCACTAGCATAATAATTATGATCGTTTACGATCGGTATTGAACCAAGTATTTTAGTTTTTGTGAAAAGCAGTGAAGGATTTACAGTAAGGATTATATTCTACTAAAGGTTGGTAAAGACGATGTCCCTACTGTTATCGTCTTATATGTAGTTAAGATTATACATTATTGCGCCATAATTAACAGATATATCACCATCTTGATTTGAAATTGCAACTGCACAGATAATCTTTTCACTCTCATGACATGACTGAAAAAATATTTATCTGTTACTAAAAACAATCCAAAAATTTATACGCATAATAACTTCTCACAAAGAGCCTTTACGTTTGCAAAAAGCCTCTCACCGGTTGAATAACTCGATCGTTATAAAAACTAAAACTATTGAAAACACAAAAAATCAGGACTGCCGCTCATTTCCATCGGATGTCAGAATTCCAAGCTCACCATTAACAGCAGCATTGGTTCATTGAATAAAGACTTCCATAATTTTAAATTCGTTCTATCTCCATAGTTTTATGATTATAATATAAAGACGTTTAACAAACATATTATAACAACGAGCACCAACCATCTCGGGGTTCCACTAAACGCCGGTAGAACTATTTTACCAATTTTAACAGTTAGCCATTAAAGTCCTCACAATAAGCGGTTTCAATCCCAACTTTGCTTCCACCTAAGTCAAACGTTCTGACTGCGCTAGGGTTACTATCAAATACCGACGTTTAAAACATTAGACTTGTGATTATTTAAAATGAACACGTACGTACATTCACACAGACACTATGGATCACTAATAACGGCTCTAACGAACTTCCATGGCTCTTCTATTTTTATCAAAATCGTCATGAATGCTCGAGTATTAGAAATACTAATGACCTGGTCTTCTTTAAGTGCGACTCCGATTAGCCTAAAGTGCATACGCCTATGTTAACCTTTTCCGACTCTACTTTTTAACGCCAGTATCGTAATTTATTTGAAATTTTTACTTATGAGTATACAGCTATAATTATAATAAAATACTAGGCTACAGTTAAGAATGCATATTTCGGATAATAATTAATAATATGTCTAAAAGTAAGCACGGGATTTTAAGCGGAATCCAGAAGATATATCTTTTGAATGTGCAAAATATGTATAGAGAATCGCCAACCCTGTCGCTTACCACAGAATCACTTGAGACGCGCCGCCCAGTTCGATTCCCGTTTGCATACTGGCCATGGACGCGGTCCAGAAGTAGACACAAGTGGGGGCACTAATGCGTTTGTGATTGCAGTGCTGTTGTCCAGCGCGGGATTAGAAAACTTAAGCCATACGTGGTCCAGTGACTGATTCAGAATATACCAGAGCTAATTTTACACTCCATGCTATTTACCAAACATTTTTTCTCCTTAATTGTATACTGTTTAACAAAATCATTGATTAAATTGATAAATAAATAAATTGATTAAAATAACGAAGAGTAAAAGAGATATTTACATGGCAATTGATAAATCAAGCAGGAACTGAAGGAAATGCCGTATCCTGTTTGTGCTGAGATTAAAATCATATAAAATGAGGCATTATTTCATAACTCACTGGCACAGATAATAATAAAACAAAATGCAAATTAAGAGACATGAAATAGAATGAATCAATTCGATTTTTTTTCTTTGTCTATTGTGAGTCATGGTTGTTATGCGATTCGGTTTTGAAAATAAAGCTTGTCTAATTGCATATACCTACCCGTATATGGCTGTTAAACTGTAATAAATGTTTTAGGTAAGCGGATTATAAAACGGTATTTACGTCATTAGTGTGAGATTTGTTAAATCGCTACAGTGCATAAAATTATAGCTATACCGGCACGCGGTTAACTGGTTTTCTGTGTAGTGCGGGCTTACGATTACTAATCGGTTTACGCGAATTGTCACTAATGAAATTCAACTGTCTGTACTAATAAATGTGTAGCCATTTTGGCGGTAACAAAAGACATACAAACAATGCTTAATTGATTAAAGCAATCCTTCTTAAAGTAAACATTGTAAAATGGCTATGAGGTTGACTGATACAAGCATGTTTTAATACTGGAGGCCGTAGTTAGGAAACAATATCACTGTTTTTCTAAAATTTGCTACTGTCCCTGTCATCTCTGTATTCTCGTGTATATGAAACATTGGCAACTTCTAGTTATATAACTTTCTCTCTCGGACAGGCTAGTTTCTTAACGACAATTAAACTAAACCAGGTGTCACCTGTAAACATTCCTCAATTCAAACTGCTAAGGCCTTTATGTAGCTAATTGAATTTTCATCTCAGTCAGATTTTGAGCGCGAGGCTCCCATTTACTAAAGCGAAACTGAAATCTATTTTAAAATATAATACGCTTTTATTTTTGGAGGATTCCGCGAGTGGCTCCGGGGAGAGGAAGCTAATTTCAATTTCATTTAGTTCTGGCGCCATTCCATGCATCGCGAATAGATTACCACCGGTACAGAAGCAAGACTTGTGACGCTGCATCTTTTAGCCTTTACGACGTATTCACACTGTTTTGACCAAATAACTTATGAAAAGGTAACCTTACAACTAAATCATAAGACGTATTTTTATGCTAAATCCGTATTTGATGAAAGTTACACCTTTTTGAACTACGAAGTGCTTAATGGCGATTCTCGTGGTGTAGTTATGAAAATTAACTCTTGAAATAAATTATTAAACGACAGCAGTAACAACTATACCGTACTATTTTTCCGTAGTTTTGCATGCTGCTTAGTCTTTGGCGTGAAGAACAGGCTCTGCGAGGATGTCTCGTGCGCTGGGCTCCGCACACTGCGCCGTCTGAGCCTGAATACGCAATTCCATTTAATGCGAAGGATTCAGCATTTTTATCGCCACCCAATACCTTCAGGTTTCGAAGTAAGCCGCCTTGAGAGTTACGAATGCTATTGTCTCATCGATGCAGTACCTACTCACCTCCATTACATTGAACTCGAATATTTTTTAAAAATATAGATTAGATTTAGAGACACCAGCCAAGTTTTTAGATATAGCGAGTTGTAATATGCCAATCAATATAATAAACATTAGTGCTATATATAACCTATTATATAACCGTATAGATATACGTATTTAATATGATTTGAATCCATATCACCTTACCTTAATGCGATATTTATTCAAATTTCATATAAATGAAAATGAACAATTGTTGTTTGTCCAAGATCAAATCTTCACTTACACAACTTTAACTCCAGGGGCGTTCGGTTCCGAGCCCAGTACACTTCATTTGGTTACATTTATCAATATTTTTAAGAAGCGTATACATAAGATTTATTTTAGATTATTCATCGCACAACAAGAAACATATTTCTGAAATATTCTCTTATGGTGGTAGAACTCTCTGTCGTTCGACTCCGGCGGCACCACCGCCACACCTATTTCTGCCTTATAACAGCAGTGTTAAGCGCTGCTGTGTTCTGGTTTGGAAGGTGTGGTAAGGGAGACATACTTTTTCGAGGCATTCCAACTTAGTCCTCAGGGGTAGAGGCGCATCTGTGTTCGGCTTGAGATAGGAATCTAATCTTATCTGGGGTCGATTAAAAATGTCCATGGGCGGCAGTAGCCACTTACCATCGGGTGGACTGCATGCTCGTCTTCTACTTTCATATCATAAAAAAAAGGGAATCCTTACATACCTATGACTCTTCAAAGGCGGGAATATCTACATGTTATAATAAAAAAAAAGGTTTCCGTCTACTGAGAATACAAAAAGTTACCCACAATAGATACGTACACATCTATATTGTCTGTCACACGCATTAACAGCACAATGTTTATAAATACTGCAGTAAAAGTAAATATCGTGAGGAAACGTGTAACCTTACAGTTCTCCGTGATCCTTATGATATGCTAAGACTGCGAACACGCATTTACCAACGTGACAAACAATGTGGACAATAACTCGAGTGCATCAATTATCATGCAATTTGTATTTTAGTTCAATATTATGAATTCAACAAAAAGTTATTTTCATGCGAAAACGCTCTATTCATTGACTGTTTCCCGACAATAGCAGTGTACAAGGGCCTTCAGAACGATCTCGTTAGAACTTGATTAGAGCTGCCACAATGCGACAGCGGCAAACTTCTGATTACCCGCTTATATAACTTTTAACACGCCTTCCCAAATTAGCTATCCCACCAACAAATAATACTATCCGCATTGTCAAGAAAATTGCTAATTTACTGCTCCGACACGGAGACGAGAAAACTGGCTGTCGCCGGAATGTACCTACTTATATCGAAATGAAATATTTCTCTTTTAGCCCCGAAGCGCTGGCTTCTTGAAAAAAAAGTTTTTTTTTTAGATCAGGCAATATGAATTAGTAGCACTTAACGTTTCAGAAGAGTTCTCTCGCTACATAGGACACATTGAACAGGCGGTCAGAATTTCACAAGACCGTCGGAGACATTACTAAATTCTCCCAACTTTTCCACACACTATCATTAGCCTGGTGCAGCATAAGTTTACGAGCGCCCAGTCCTTAAAACTCTTCCTGCGTTAAATTGAGGCGAATCGATTTAATTTGATGTTCGAGAATGTCATGTAGAAAATCCTGAAAGGAGTAATGTATTATAGCACACGTATTCGCTTTTAGACGGACCGCTTTGCAACCGCATTTAAACTAAAAGTTCCCTAATCTCCCGCTGGACAATGGCAATGCAATCACAAATGCATTAGTATCCCACTTATGGGTTACTCGCTTCGTGGACAGAATGCAAACGCGAGATATCGAACTCGTATTTCGAGTGTACTTCTAGTGTATGGACATGGAAGAATTTTGAATTCTACATATTTCTACCTTAAGATAACTATGCTACGAGTATATTAAAGCACTCGATCGCTATGGTAGCAGTTGATTGTTATTTTTCACAAATATTGCTGGTAATATACTTATGAGAGGAGCAATTACTAGGAAAGGATGTCGAATATTAAATATAGTATTGGCAATTAAAACACTATGAATTGACAAAAACGACAAAAGGTAAAGGCAGCTCTTTTTAACATCATCAAATGGTTCTCATTTTACTGTTCAGTTTTTTTGTTGCTATTTACTTGCCTCACAACTTGAACCTATACAAAAATCTTTATAAGCATCTTCAACCATGCATCCTTCCTAAAATTGTGTTTAAAATTGGGTAAATACTAATATTGAATAAGGAAAATGTTCGTTGTGACAGTGTGTTATCTGTGTTATGACACTTGTGAATTGTAAACGTACAAATTAAAATAAATAACCAACTATTTCGAGTTATAGTTATCTAATTAAATAGACTGCTTGATCCGATTCACCCGTAATCGATATGCTTGATCATAAAATACAAGTCCATTAAATTCTCCAGGCAACGCAAGTGTAGCAACACAGGACGCGTCGAGTCCCCGCTCATCTCGTATGCACGGGCGGGAATGTTGTGCGATGCAGTAACACGCCGTAAGCCTCCGCCACGCGCGCTTTATTGGGATTCACTGGAATTTTCCCACAGGAATATAATTTTGAACCCGATCTACTGTAGCTCAAAAAATCTCGCTCAAAAAAAGTTTATTCGCGAGCTTTGTACTCCTTAAAATAATGCACAAATAAGAAGGCAAAAAATTACAAAAAGAAATTATATGCTTATGTACGAACTATTACAATTAAATATGTACTCAGTACATTATAAATTACCTAACACCACGTAATATTTATTTTTATATTTTACTTCAATGAATCACAGGCGCGTATTTCTTATAGGCTATTCATATATTGACTTGTGTAGAATAATTTATTTCCAAATTGTTGAAGCGTAGCATAAGAAACGACTAGCCACCAAAATTACGCTCATTTACCCGGAGTATTACGTAAAATCAAGCGAATTGGGATTGCTCTGGCCTTAGAACGCTGTGCATTACAACCGCACGGCTGCCCCCGTAGCCGCAGTTTGCCGACCATACGTGCATCACTCAGGCGACATGGAGCGGGTAGCGAGCCAATATTGGATGTGGCATTGTTTTCTTTTATAACATAACTAGCTTTTGCCCGCGGCTTCGCGCGCGTTAAATCATTGCTATATATTTAATAATGGGTGTTATTATATATACAAACCTTCGCCTTGAATCACTCTATCTATTAAAAAAAATCGCATCAAAATCCGTTGCGTACTTTTAAACATTTAAGCATACAAAGGGATATAGGGACAGAGAAAGCGACTTTATTTTTTACTATGTAGTGATTCTATACATCGCGCGTACAGTCTAACACTTTTCTTTATTTTGTTATAATTACATAGTTAGTACTTAAATTTTCACAATGCATGCAGTAGGTTCTTAGGTAACAGGCTTTCACCGGTTGCAAAAACCTATGCTCAGAGGACACTCAGCCCGAAGCAAATTCTAGTAAGGTCTTAATGATACTCTTTAGTATATAGAAAAAGTTGTTGATTACTAACACGGCGTCGTTACAGCATACCTGGTTTCTTGTGAACATATAATCAGGCATGCACTTTGCGTTTGCAAACGTAATTTATCATCCATCAATACGGAACCTTACAGACTTAGAAGAACTCACCAGTACCTGTGTTACGCAAGTCGCTAGATCCATTTTCACTGCAGACGAGAAAAGGTTTTCTAGCTAAGTTTAAAAACCCAAATCCCGCTAGTTTTTCTCGTTATAAAAATAAACAAAACCCATCGTAGGATTATGTCAGTCAGTGGCGTCGGCGACGCACAATTACGACCTCACCGTACGAATGTATACTCATCCGTACATAAAATTGTCCAAAATTCCCCCGCAAATGTCACCTACCAACATTTTCCTACATCTAAATCGTACTGCCACAAGTCACGAGTTAAATTAGTTACTTTCTGTATTCAAGGCGGGTGTGTGTTGGTTTTTTCGCTCCCGCCAAACTATCCAGCCGTGCGTATGACGCCCGGCTGCGAAAACATACAGAAGTATCTTTGGTCAAGATAAATACGGACGCTGACTAAAGGTAGATAAAAAAGTTGCAGATCGGAATTAAGATAATTGAGTTTATCAGAGTAACTTACTACTGTTTATCGTAAGTTTACTGTTATTACTGTTTATTTTGGCAAAACTGAAAAAATCACCAACAATCAGCTGAGTTTTATGCAATTACATAATGAATGCTTAGGTTAAAACGGGTCACTATTTTAATATTGTATACGTATAATATATATGTATATCTACGTCGTTTATAAAAAGTCCGAATTAAAAATAATCCGATTACACAGATTAATTAGAATGTTACGCACGCAGGAGGTGACTCTGTAATCATCATTGTGATACTTTAACTTACAGCATTCCTGACATGTTCTTGATATACTTCAATTTATTGAATTCATTTTAACGAAAATGAATAGGCACATGTCAATTATCATCTATTCATTGTATTATATATTCAATAATTATATCATAACTGTAATACCTACTTAGGTCGAGCACTATTGTTATATAGGACTATTATCATCTGGATACCCCTTTATACGGATAACGAATCAATTTATTGGGCCATTGCTAGTTATAATGTACATAGATATATATATTTGCAATCAATAAAAACCATTTTGAAACATGTTTACTGATCCACTTAATGCCTTTTAAAAACACAACAAATACAGCAGCAACGTTTATTAAAAGCCGACACAAATTGAAAAGCAAAACAGAAAAAAAGATTTTAGCAAAACAGTCCATAGCATTCTCAGGTGTCAAAAACACAACAACATTTATACAAGAAACTTTTTTATTTCTTTAAATAAGTTAGTAATTGTTATGATTTATATATATACAACATACACATACTTATCAGTTATATACAAACTTGCCAAAATTTCAGTGGTGATTTCCAAATGAACCTTCTGTCGTACGATCTGATTTGATACCTAAGTTAAAAAGAGTTCAGTCTATTATTGCTTAATCAACACAGATGGTACACTTATTTTTTACACACGCAGGTACACTTGGTACACTTGTTCTATTTATTTATTATTGATTAATCTATACCTTTTTAATGATTCTGATGCCGAGTATCTGACGCTGGGCACGTAATGACGTGTGTACTACGGTGTATGTTTCCGTACATACATTTCGTAAGAGAAAGCGCAAGCTTTCAGAAAGCATGTTGTACACGTAAGTGCTAACCTCAAAACAATTTCGTGTACTAAGAAAAAGAAAATTGGTAATGGACACGATGTTATTCATATTTACATGATTGATTAAGTTAGTTTGGCTGAACAAATGTAAATTTGCTAGCCCGGAACTGTGGACAGTGACGTCACATGTGTATAGAAATTTAATTTACGATACCTAAAAACACTATAACCATTTTCTTTATTATCTATTATTATGCCATCACGCGAGGTCGTTAATGGAGTATACTCAAATCACAGAGTGCCAAACATCTCTTTATTTGCAAACCTAACGTGCTTCATCTATAATGATCACTTTCTTCATAAATACGCGCCGGTTTTAGAGACGTTTCTCCCCCATCAGCCAGTATCTATTTGCCAAAGTTGGGAAAAATCTTGGTCTCTTTGAGCACCTACGTCCATCAACACACACATTGTATATCAATTTTGTTACTTTTCATCACCCATCCTTTCCAGATGTCCGAACCATCGGAGCATTCGCTTTCCCATATTGACACCAATACTCTCATATAATAAGACAGATAATAGGTAGGGTATATATAAACATGAAAATCTTTAAAGTAATCCGTGAGTAAAGCCGTGAACGTAGAAGATGATTATTTGAATAACTAGAATAAAATTATTATGTAATACTAGCTGTACCCAGCGCGCGTTGCTACGCGATTAACTAAAACACATTTCAAGGAAAAACAGTCGCGCCCTCTGTCGTAATTTGGTGGTACCAGCTCAGAAACCTTCCCGGGCTAATGCAGAACAACTTTGCTAAAGATCATCACATGATCAAATGCATGGTTTACGATTCTATAAAAGACATACAGAC
>DWQT01000984.1:0-18783 GCA_018244895.1 Myscelus amystis hages
AACATGTTAACATAACTTTTGTTCGCGGTTTCGTTCGCGTTGCAATTCATAATTTCTTAATGACAATAGGTACAAATTTAGCATATGAATTTAGGTATTCCAAACTTAGCAGGAAATTTTCACGGTATAGGGAAAGGGAAATCGTTTTAATCCGAATTCAACGCGCGCGAAGCCGGGGGCAGAAGGTAGTTTACAATAATTTGACAAGAGTAAGTTCTTTAACGCTTAATTACATCGATCCATTAATGTTTCCTCAACAATTTGCCCTGTTCGTAACCAAATTATGCTTTGTCGATTTACACAAAGCCCGTTGAAAAGTTACTGCGCGTTATCACAACTTTACAAATAATACGCGTATGAAATCAGGAGACTACGGAAAAGTTGCGATCTTTTTCAATTGCACCCTTGTGAAGTTTGTTTGAGTTTGTTTTTAGGAAAATCGTACAGATAAATGTATAGAGATTTTTTTATAGTTTTTACAACTGATAGTCTAGCAGGCACGTCACGTGTCGCATTCAAATAGGACTGCACGAATAGGACTTTCATTTAGTTATTGCAACCAGCATTAATGTTGAATTGAATTGTTAATTGCCCAATAATAGTTACGAATAGGACTCCACGAATAGAACTGTTCGAATAGGACTGTGCGAATAGGACTATGCAACCAACAGTTCTACAAACCGAAGTGTTGACTAAGCATAGTTATATGAGGTGAGAATCAACCCATCATACCATTGGATATAATTGGTCTGCGTACCCTTCAATATTTCAGTATCCCATCAATATGCCATCAATATGATACCAATATGATGAATATGACACGAATACTCATGAAAGTGGAACCTTGCTTATAATTGCTTTCATCGTTAAACAAGTATGCCACCGCATCTTAACAATACATTTTGTACATAAATTTCCATACCAGAAACGAAGGGCATATCTCAATGCTTGAACAATGCGGAGTTTACAAAACACAAGAGCTAATTCAGAGTCAATTAACTTTGTTAAATCATCCGAGATCAATAGGTTATCCGAATGAAGTGAGATCGGGCGTAGGTACTGACCTTGCTTACAACGACATTAGCGAAGCACGACGACATATACATAAATGGTTAGCCCTGTGTGAGTGTGTGTGTGTGTGTGTGTGTGTGTGTGTGTGTGTGTGTGTAAGGAGAGGTGTGTGCGTGTACCCGCGTGATAATAAAAAGAATAAATATGACAGCAAAATGATAATCATGTGCGATGAGTCCGAAGATATTTTCTTCACTCGTATTCACTAACATCAAGCATATACTCATACAAAAGTCACGCACACACTCTAACATTATATCTTTCGAATACTCTATGTAGTAGAAGTTGTACATAATAGTAGTATTTATTTATTTATTTAAGAATTGAGTACACTGGTCAATTTACAGAAATATATTAAATTTTGTACTTAGGTACTGCTTATCTACCGAGATCTTTTAGTATCTAAAGAGATCTTTTGGTATCTAAACTTTTCTGTGTGTGAAGTCTACCATTCCGTGCTTGGCTAGCGTGGTAAACTAAACATAAAACCCCTCACTGTGGGAGGTGAGCTGTGTCCAGCAGTGGACTAATAAAAGCATCTTATTTCCATAGTTCAAATATCAATATATGCTCCGGAGATCTTACATAATCTCGTAACACTTGCAACTCTTCGGCGTATATATTATAGCGGACTATAATTGAGTATATGTACCTCGCAAAATGACGCCGGCTGCTACTCTAGGTCACAATCACAAAGACATCCCCTGAGAATTTCACATAAAAGGTTCAATTCCTCGCAAAATTGCGCTTCAGAGAATACTCAACGAAAACTTCCCTAAATGACTTAACGAGGGCGATAAAAATGATTTATTGTAACGTAATTAGTGCAAACTGGACCACCAAAGTCTTAGGAGCAATGATACGATTGGGGAATGCGACAATTTTAATATGAAGAGTAGCAGGTCAGCAGCCTATGAACATCTGCAATGATCCTCTGATAGAATTATAGATGTGCAGCTATATGAATTCAGTCAGTATTAAGGTGTTATTAAGAACAAGCGGTGCCCGTGGCTTAACCGCGTTTGAATTTAACAAAAAGTTAGTGTAGAAACTTTTAAACAAAAGCCTAATTTACACCTTGTTACATCAGCCATCTGCTATTGAAAGTCGCGTCAAAATCGGTCCAACCGTTCCAGAGTTTAGCCGGAACAAACAGACAGACAAACAAAAATTTTCGATTCCTGACGCGAGAAATGTTCTCGTAAATTGAAACAATACAATATGTGCATATTGTTAGGATTACATCGAACTATATTAGAATACGGCACAATGATATTTTCGAAACGTTCAATGATAGAAAAAAATACGAGTATCATTTTTCAGTCATTCGCAAGCTTTGTAGATATGAAAAATGTTTACTAAAAATAGAACTTTATTAAAAGAGCCACTAGATTTGAAATCAGTCGAGTTTATATCGATATTTCAAAGGGAGGGGTTGCATGCGGCCTTTTTGTTTATCTGTATGTTTCAATAGAACGGGAATATAAAGTTTGGCGTGCAAACGCTTCGCAGTTAATGCATAGGTACTGTTCATATAGAAAAATTCATATTAGAACAATGGTAATACACAATTTCATTGCTATTTGAAATATGTGTGGTTCTTGACAAATGACATAATTAAAACCGTGTAACGATTTGATGTTGTTTGAATCAAAACCATATTACAGGTTTCTGTCGAATATTGAAAACGTGCTAGTGAATTTCTTTTTATTTAATTCTAGCTATGCCCCGTGGTGTTATCTACATAGATTTCGATCGGGTTCGAATATCGGGATGAAAATTATCCTATACTCACTCCCAGGCTTCAAACTATCTCCAACCCAAATTCCATCGCAATCGGTCAAGCGTTTCGGCCGCAAAAATAGAACAAACATACTAACATACACACTTTCGCATTTCCAATATCATGCTTGTCTACTAAAGATACGTATAGAAACATCGGAACATCTATTTAAATTAATACAACACAACACTACACAATACATCTAAAACAATTGAAAACGAAAGCTTAAAGTGTATTAATAAACTTTTGAAGCTCACCAATTTCAATATAAAGTATTAAAGTTACCGTGAACTATCGATTTAATAGCTTCATTACGTAGCTAGTGGAGAATTAAGGTCAATTTATTAGGATCATAAAAGTTACGAACGATCCAATAGTAGCGAACGCTATCCACAGGTAAACGTGGAAATCTCCAGACAATTTAGGTAAGAAAAACTAATTAACATTAACCCTGAATTAAGATTTATCGTGAATTGTACGAGAGTGGGGAAGGAAAACATTCCTCAAATTGCCTAAATGTAATTCTATTATGACTATATCTAATATATCTGTACAAAATGTATGTATGTACGTACAGTATGCTCTACTACATATTTTATATAGTAGAGTATATATGTATATATTAGTATGCTATATATCTAAAAGATATTGTTTAGATAAAGAAGTTCAATCCATTTAATCGTACATTGAAACCGGGTAAGATTTTGTCGGGGCCTAACTTTAATGGATATTGGGTCACGGTACCTGCGGGAAGTTAGTTTAGTCTCTGAATTGGCAATCGGTTATGATAAGAGGTTTAAGAAAAGTTAGATGAGATTTTATACCGATTTTTTCCTATGAAATTCTTGTGGCATTACATCTAATAATGGAATACTTATGTAATAATTGCTTCCGTAGTTAGCAAAAAACGTAAATATCCCCAATAAATACTGTAATGGACAAGTTCGCATCAGTAATAACTCGGCTATTCAATTGAGCCTAGGCTTATTCTTGATGGGAACACACATAACAATTGATTTAGCATATTGTTAGACAAACTAGTCAATATAGAGTCAAACTATCATAACTAATGTAAATCAAACAGCACTAATCAAATTTTCGAATCTGATTCAAACTTTCATATATTTTTCTTGAAGCATAAAAACAAGAGTGTAAAAATATATGACGTGAAACAAATAAAGGAGTGATATCTTTCGTAGAAATTGTCAAGGCACTAACTAGCACATGCATATATAGTTAAAGCTATTTTCTAATGGGGTCGGCAGAAAGTAAGGCTTTAACCGGCTTATTCGCCGGCTTTTGTCTCCCGTTCTACTGCAACCTAAAGGGCGCAC
Source organism: Myscelus amystis hages (assembly GCA_018244895.1). Classification (NCBI taxonomy): domain Eukaryota; kingdom Metazoa; phylum Arthropoda; class Insecta; order Lepidoptera; family Hesperiidae; genus Myscelus; species Myscelus amystis. The sequence continues at coordinate 4,189 of DWQT01000984.1, forward strand.
AAAACCTAAGAACGATGTCTTAAGTAAGTCTTTCATTGAGTGTATTTGAATTTGAAAACAATTTGAATTTGCTATCCTTGCTGTATGCAAATAGACAAATACACAATATTTTTTTGAAATCGCGATATAGCAACGAAGTGCTTTATCGATTTTTCTTAAACAAAGCATACAGCTGCGAAAACTGGATAGAGGGAATCGAGACAAACGGAACAAAGCAGAGTAACAAAATACATATGTACCTTTGTTAGAAAGAGACGCAGGTGGAGTTTAGCATTGTGAGCGAAGCTTTACGAGTTCAGGTGATAACGGAACGGGCGGAATTCTCGATCCAGTATATATATCCAACATATTAGACAATTGGGAACCTGGAACGGGTTAAGCAATCCGGGTTCCACCGAACATTTCGTATAAGCACACACATACTAGACACATCCATACTAGTATTATAAAGAATGTGTTATGTTTGCGGTTCCGTCTTTCACATTACAAGCAACGGATCTATGTGATATTTAGTATGGAGATAGCTGAAGTGCTGGAGAATGACATAGGTAGATGATTTTTTTTCTGGGGAAAATATGTCATTTGAACGTTGTAGATGGCGCTACTGGCGCAATAACGGTATGGCGTGTTAGCAAAATTGGTTTTGACCACGCAGGTAACAGCTGATAATGAATATACGCAAATTGTATAAAAAAACCGTTGGCTTTCGTATTGCAAAACAAATTAGCAATGTATGTCAGTACCATAAAAAACATCTTTTAAAATCATCAGCATATAATTTATGTTTATTCATTTTCTATTGGAACGCTCAGAGCGACATCAACAAATATAACATCTATATTTATTAAAAGATGTAAAAAAGGTTTAATACAATAGTACAAGACTTTTGTATGATGAATTACAATTTTACGACTACGTCCTAATTCACAATATGACAGAACATTGAAATAGTCTTAAAAATACGTGTACGACATTGACAATAGTGAAACGAAATATAAGTTAACTCACTCGAATTAACTAAAACAATATCATTTCAATTCGATATAACCAATCGCGAAGCTCACAAACATATTTTGATTGCAATTCTATGAATCAACTTCGTCTGCAGAATACACAAGCGACTATACTATGGAAAGCGAGCGTAACAGCGAGGCCCGCGGTTACGTAAGAAAAACTAAGGTCAACCGGCCCTCACGTTTCATCCAACCATAACCCAGTAATCGAGCATCCGTATCTCAGCGCGTTAAGGTTCATTTTCGAAGCGTTTTACCAAGCAACCGCGTTACTATTTACGTAAGTTAGAGACTCGGTGGTAGCCTGTTTGTGTGTCAAGCTTAACAAAATGAGTGTTTCCAACGATGTCGTATTATAGTATTGTTGTAAGTCAGCCTTTTTATTTGCGAAGAAGAATGAGTTGAATTTAGAACGGCGTCTTGCATTCATTGAAGAAAGGAAACATGGAAAATGCACATTTAAATATTAAAGCAAACAATATTAACAGCTCCATTGAATCGTAGGAAAATTCCATTTAATACTAAGTCAAAGTCAGGTCTATAACAACCACATAAAATATGAACTACATACGAATTTCTAAATACATGAGTATTAGGAGTAGACCCATTAGTGGATATGTTAGAGATCAAGACTGTAAAACGGTCGTGAATTCGATTCCCACACAGGACAATTTGTTTGTTCTGTCTGACGTTTGCTCACACACTCATACGTTTTATACGTACGTATGTATTCTCGAACAGAAGACATAACTTATCCATTGATAGACTTCGAGACTGAGAAGGTTTAATGACGAACAAATTAACGTCTTTTCCGAACAAGTTTTGGACAGCGAAGATTCTGAACGACAAGTTCAGAGGTAAAGTTCAATATAAGATACGCCATTCCAGTTTAATTGCATTATTCTAAAGCTATATCTTCTTTACACAGTATAAAACAAAGTCGCTTTCGCTTCTTGTCCCTATGTATGCGTAGATCTTTAAAACTACGCAACGGATTTTGATGCGGTTTTTTTTAATAGATAGAGTGATTCAACAGGAAGGTTAACATGTATAACTAGCTGTTGCCAGCGGCTTCGCACGCGTTGTAATTCAGAATTTCTTAATGGCAGTAAGTAAGAATGAAGTACATTTTTATGAATTTAGATAGTCCAAAGAGAGTAGGAAATTTTCACGGTTTGGGTAAAGGGGAATTGTTTTGCTTCGAATCCGCGGGCAAATGCTAGTATATAATAACATACTATGTGTTACATTATAATAACTTTATTTAAACAGCTTTATCCAATACCGCACAGTACTGTACTGTTTACTTTCTAATAACCTAACGTGTTTACAGATTGTAAACGATTTCATTCAAACTTTCATGAAAGTTCATATAAAATGCGCGTTATTGAAATAATATAATAGGCTTTTCTATATACATATATTAGGCGGCTTATCGTATAGGTATTGAAACAAAAGAGGACAGCACGCTAATAAAATGTAATTTATCTAATCGTCCTTTATATGGCGCAGCATTCATAGCGGATCTTAACATCCTGGTATTTTGATTTATTGTTTTAGACAACTAAATGGATCTGTACATACATTTATCTGTACGTACATAAGGCCTTTTGGTCTTGAGCTTAGTGGAGACAGTCAGCTGTCTGATGTGTCGTGGGTTCGATTTCTTTCCGGTGCACATCTATTTATTATGAATTCGGCTGTAATAACATATTCTCAGATGTCCGGTTACAATACAGACATTTAATTACCTAAATTGGTATCTAGCCGTTTGTCATATAGTCCGATATATTATTACTATAATATTATTAAGCATATATGGTTTTAGATAGTTTATAGATAGGTTTAAGCTGTATAAATCATCTTTAGTTATGTAACATCAGTTGAATGATTAATTGCTATCTATGTAACAAACTTCAAAGGGAAATGATTGACGATTACAGCATTGACCTGAATTAGTTAATACATTAGCAATAATATATAATATACCCTTATATACTAACACAATCTGAGATAGTAGTGTTTAATACAGTACGATGTCATGGAAATATAATAAATTTGTTTTTGGAAGTATGCATGCCAGATTAATGGAGATTAATATTTTATACATTTTCAATCTCTGTCTCTTTACGAGTTGCTTATAATTGCTTGAAAAATTAAAATCCTGTTCAGAATAAAAAAAAGTCTACCTACTATTTTTTAGGACTCGAATCTATATACTTCATCAGTGCTTGAGCTTCAAACGGAAAAGAATACAACGTGGAAGGCGCATTAATTGAAGTGAAACAGGAGAAAAATGGTTCTCGTAATATCTCTAAAGACGTTTCAAGAGAAACAGTCGATAAAGATGCTTAATTTACAGAAAAGGGACGGGGAACAAAGGATTTTCGTGATACATGTGAAGATTCCAATGCTTTTAGAGGAACAATTATTAACAGCCATCGGGCAAAGGTCAATGAATATGCTTAGCGCGCAGACTGGGGAACAAAGAACTTACTTATCTCACCTTTTTAATGGGCACTTCGCACCAAACAGGCTTTGCTAGCCAGTGTATTTACTTTACACGAAAATGAAGATTTCAAAAATCCTACGTTTCAAATACTTGGAGTATAAACGGTAAAATACACAATGAAAATGGAATAAAACTTGAAGGATCGGATTAATCGACGACGAATTAATCTGTATGGACGTTATGAAAGAACGTACCTCTAGCAGTATGTTGATTTTTCCTCTGATATAAATGAGCATTTAAATATAATGAACGTCAAAGCGAACCTGCGATGACTTTCAATAAAACGGTTGGAAATTTGTTTGTGAATTAAATCCGACATACGTTCCCGGTGAATATCAACGAGAGTTCACTGATGCGTATCGTATTCAGATGAGTAAATGAATTTGAAATATATTTACAGTGACACATTTTATTATAACATTCAATAGCATAATACTAGTACATACGATTAGTATGGCAAACATGAAATCCAGGTAATAACAACATACAATTGAAACAATATTGTTTCACTGACCTGCTGACCATGTCAAATTAATCTAAAGTCACTCTACAACATACATACATACATAACCATCACGCCAGGTCCCTAACGGGGTAGGCAAGGCGCACCGAGTGCCAAATATCTCTGTCCTTACAAACCTGTCGTGCTTCATCCGCATCCTTCACTCATGCATACACGCCGGTTTCGGTTTCTGCAACAATACCTGAATATGACATATGATAGTATATGTCTTCATGCCGACCGCCCGCAACGACGCATGGTCACGTAAAACATACATATGTACTAAAGTACATAAACACACCATACGTGTTTCGCCCAGAGCTATATCCGGGAGTTTCGAACTTGATAACATGGATTCCAGCAAAGTAACGCCTGATACAATCAAATGTCTGTTTGATCAACCTGATTGCTGAGAGTCGGCTTATTGTCTTTTCGTTCCCACCCAAGATAAATATGCGTCGCCAGCTCTATTGCATTTTGTTTTGTATCTAGATACCCTTTTATACCCCAATGCTGGGTTAGATTATTATGACTATGTGCGCAAGTAAGAAATGTATAGACTGGGATCACACGTTTCTATGTAAAGTCGCAAACGAATACTATTGTTATTAATAATAAGTTACCGATAAAACTGTATAAACCTATCTATATTATATTTGTCATAATATCTAGTTAAAAGTGGAACTGTATTTTAATGTATAAAAACATTGCTTAAATAAATTAATTCTGAAACACATCTGGCATGTTTCAAATAAATAATATTAAGAATTTCAAATTTGTTCTAAACGCTGCACTTAGTAATCGAACATGATTTAAAAATTCAATATTATTAGCTTCTTTTGTATTATCGATGAGATTTGTTACAAATGTAACATACGTTTAATGCCTTTAATTTAAATTTTGGCGAGAAAATTATTTCCTGCTACCTTACATCGATCTGAAATACTCGCTTATTTGGGTCAAGTGTTATTTGCTTTGGCCAGGCCTCCCTGAGGTAGTAAACTATGAAACAATTGAAACTTAGTGTACTGGTATATCAGTATTTCTGCAGCGAGAAATTGCGCCAACATTATATGATATAATTCACGCCTAATGACAATGCACGTTAGCGCAACGATCTAGCAGTGAATGTTTCTATTTCATTTTTTTATTAGACGCCCGCGGACTCAAACGATCTAGTCCAGTTACTTCAACCGTAAACATATTTGAGGTATCGCTTTTGGGTTTGTACCGTAAGGTTTTCAGAGTGCCCACTTTATATTGTGATTGTGGATAAGAACAAAATTGTCTCTAGAATGGTCCCTTGTAACACTCCAGAGATAAATATATCTTGTAGCTGAAAATGTTCGATAAATTTGGTAAATTCTTATCTGTGCTTTTTGATTTTAATCACTATGCCAATTTTCTTAGAGTTCAATAAGGTCTCTTTATATTGAATAGCTTTCTCAATCTCACTAATAATCGTTTGAAATACAGATTTAGTAGATAGTCAAAATAAGCTATTCTTTTATTAATGAAGATGTATGAATTGAATTGTTATCTTATGTATTATTAATTATGATCCGTAGTGATTGAAATAAATGATTATTATTATTATTATTATTATTAAGAATTCAATAGTTTCGTAGATCAAAGATCTCAAAAGTTTGTTACGCTGTTTATCCACAATTTATTTGAACACGTATATCGGTATGCTTTAATTTTGTATAAGCGAGTGAATAAGCAACACGGAACACGCAGCTGGCAAGATTTAAAAAATATTTTCTGCGAATGTGCGATGAATTTTTGAGAAGAAAACGCTGAAAGGGGCCATTTCTGATACATTTTATTTTTATGGTAACAAGCTTTTCAGTTCTGTTTCCATTTTATTTTTTCATGCAATAAGAGGAAAAAAATTCCCTTTACCATGTAAGTAGAGGCAGGGGTGAAAATTTTTTTGGACAAGCATAAAATGACTGCCTACATCATTTTCATACATTCATATATATTTAAATACTATTCAAAACATAACACTTTCATCACTCAACTATCTTAATAATACAATACATTTCCAAGCTTGGGTAGTTTCGTTCTGTTAATCATTATGATTTATCGTTTTCATTGACAAAAGTATCTCCTGGTCATTCGTATTTGTGAAGTCAAGTCCATTTAGAACGATAAACAATATTTATAATACACAATACACACGTTTACACGAGACATAATCATTGTCATTCAAAATGACATATCGTTGATTAGCGAATATGTAATTACAGTTAAAGTACACACGCGTCAGATATGACAATTATCAATAATGAGCAAAGTTTACCAGACGAAGGGCACGTCAAGTTATATATCGAACAATTCAGCGAATTTACCTTTGTGTGCGAGAAACGTCCCTAATTCAACGGTTTTATCTGCGTTCTGGTTGAAAGGATACAATAACCAGAAACATGGTAGTAGCATGCTCTGTTCGGAATTAGTTTACAGTAGAAACAGATATGGATATATTCTACAGGTTCAATTTGTAGAATTTGATTTCGATATGAAGGCTTATAGCGCTAATTGTGAAAATGTTCTGCATATTCGATAACTTTATATCTGAATAGAATTATATAAAGTCTAGTATTTTTGATGGGTTGCTGAAACCTGCGTGAGAATAGAAGTAGAAGAAATTTGCAATTGCTGTTTACTGCTTTCTATGTTAAGGTAACACAACTAAATACAGTTACATTTCTTCATGTTCGGATAATGACCAATTTGAAAGCAGTAAACCGGTGTTTTCGTTTTAAATAATGTCTTATTTACCGCCAATAGGCGACAGTTCATGGGTTGTCGCAGTGGGAGCTATAAATTGCTCAGCTTGACTTTCTGCCAATTGGGCGAAGCTGACGCAGTGCGATCATTTTTTTGGGGAATTACTAAGCACGGAAGAATAACATATTTGAATTATTGCTAATTACAGGAAATTAGCAACCTACATTAATAACAAAAGTTGAAAAAATAAGTCTTATATCAGGGGCGAAAATACTATAAAGTCGAATGAGCTCAAATAATAATCTTATCTATTTTTAGTTAAATATTTATAAAAAATCTAATGGGTACATATGAACAAAGATAAACACATAAAAAGGATTTAAAAACAATATTGAGGTGATAATTGAACCTGTTCATTCTGTTTTCACATTCCAATCATCCACTAATTTCTTTTTAAGTTCGTTCAAATCCATCAAATTATTATACAAAAATATTAGTTATTATAGTATTGTAAACATCATTTAGTATTGCAAATTTTATTGCAAATTAAAGGTAATGACTCAAAAATTTGATTGTATTGTTCTCCAACTTCTAGATCTGAATCATCGAAAACCTAGTGAATAATTACCTACGTATGAGTGACATATTATTAATGTATTCATAACAATATGAATACATTAATAATATGTATTGTTGCAATACATAACGTGGAAAGTACAAAATTGTACATATATTCAAATAAGTGCAGGGTCAAACTACAAATTAAAGGTCATTTTATAGAAAACGGTTGAACAACTTGAAGTTTTGAATTTTGAACCCGATTTTAAATTCCAGCTTATTTCGCAAATTGAATAACAAGTACAGCTAATGACGGAAAGTGCATTCCAAGAACATCCGAAGCGAGCCTCAAACCGGAAGCGTACCTCTGGAACAAATTATGAACTCTTCACGATTCTTGTTACGTCGAGATTCTCAGAGCGCGAATAAGTTGCCTTTTATAACACCTTGGGCACAATATTTTTACGCAATAAAACAGCAGTCCCACTTTTGAAGAAGGATTTCATACTTCTCATACAAAAGATATGTTGGAAGTGGTTTTGAACCATATTAATACCAAATGCGGGTAGTTGAAGATAAGATTAACAGAATTTAGATATAGACATGATGTACGTTTGCTCAACCTGGCTTTGAAGATTGTAACAAAACATAAAATATTATTATTACACCAAAAACCCAGGTTCCTAAAGGATTCACATAGCACAGAGCGGCAAATAAATATGTTCTCACCAAACTGAAATGCTTCAGAAACTGGCTATAGAAGTGTGCTTACAACCACATTTATCGCTCTTTAAATACGCGCTATTTCATATTTCCGACACTCCAACATCAAGTATTTGACCTATCTGGATAACTAACAATACAAAACTTTATTTCGTTAATTATAATTCCACATTAAAAATGACCTTGAGTCAGTTCAATTAAGAAATCCTCAGTCATAGTAATTTCTCTGAAGCATTATCCATTGGTACCATTAAGTCTTATTAACCAAAGTCATATATGGGCACCAATTAGCATTAAAGTTACAATCTGCATGCATATTTATTAAGCGCTTATGGGCAATTCTACTATTTCACCATCACGCCAGGTCCCTAATGGCGTAGGCAGGCAGTGCCAACTATATGTCTATACAACTATATAACTATATATACATTACAAACCTGATGTAATTCGTCTACATTCTACAATACACATAATGCCAGTTAACCGCAATTATGAGGACAAGTAATTCACCGTACTACACTGTTACGATATTAAGCCTGATTCATCGTCTGGTGTGACTACGGGCGTTGCGGTCAAGTCATCTTGTGGTCACTATTGATGAGCACACGTGACGCTTTGTACGTGATTTGATTCGAATTACCCACGTTGTGCGGTGTGTCAGTAAGTTTATTGACGCAAAATGTCTATTTCAATTTGGTCCAATTATAATATTCGAATTTAAATTGTTATGTTTCGCAATAACGAAAGAATATTTTAGTTACCCAATTGTATATTTGAAAACTAAATGCGCTGTTTTCACTTGTTTTCATAGTCAGACAAGCCTTTCTTATCCCTGGTTTGGGAATGGCGCAATACTTTATATCAGATCAAAATGCAATAACGGATAAAACTGATAAATGTATTTATATTCCAAACGATAGCAATCACCGATTGACTCGTTAGTGTAAAAGCGAGTTTTGGCTTGTATGGAATGTGTTGCGGTTTCCACACTAACTACATATAAATGTAAATACGAGTATATAAATAAATTGTGTGATTGACATACCAATATTATGTATTCCTTTTTTGAAGTGTGGAGAGCACAGGCAACTGATTCGCTTTTGTAAATCCGTAAAAGTGTGACTATTTACATCTAATAGGAGTAAAAGTAGATTCAAAACCAATCACCGATCTGTCACTATGACGTCAAACGCTATGCTCGTAATCATATTTTCACTTAAAACCGAAACAATGCCTTTGTCTGCAGCAATAGTGCTGTGGTCGTGTTCACAGAATCATAACCTACGTAGGATGGTCTATCGAATTCCAAAAATAATACGATAATATCTTCCTACAGTTTATATCAATCGTCTACATAGTTCTCCTTAGAGACACGCTTCCTTATTCCCTCAATTATATTACTCTCATCAAGCTAATCAACTAACACGTAGTTAATTACTCTAAATCGGAAGAGCGTGGGCGAACTGGAGCAGGTGACGAATTAACTCAAGTCTTGTACCAGACCAGCTGTTGATCCATAGATGCTATTATCAACCCTATTGTTAGCTAACAAAGACACGAGAGTAGCGTGCAGTGAAACATCTCCAAATCCAACTGCATCGCTTAGATAGGTATATACCGTATTAGCCTTTATTATTAATTTACGAGATACGATAGTAGCGTGCATGAGGTGGAACAAAGAGATGGTTTATGTATAAGGTTGTCTTATATTAAATTGTTCTCTTATATATTTGGATCAATATGATTTTGATGTGCATTATGTACATATTATATGTAGGCACCTGTAGAGGAAAATAAATTTGAATTGAAAAATTTGCTACAATTAGCATTTTCGTTACAAAAGTGATTTGAGACGAAAGCCGCATTTGGTTACTTAATAATTCTGTTAATGTAGGAGTACATTATGCTTTTATAAACGATAGGTCGAAAACGACTTAATACTCGTAATTCTGTAAAATGTCAGTAATTATTTATTTGGAGTTTGAAACAATAATTGTTTCTGGTATAAACACACGGCGGCCCAGCTTCAATTGGTGCATAATTAATTTTGCTCACTAGCTACACAATAGTTCGCAAACTACAATTTGCACTTAAGTATTTCAGTTTTAACGAACAAAGAGAAATTCGGTGTACAACCTCTCGTTTCGCTCCTGACACTAATTAAAACTACGAAATGGTCTTAACTTATTACAGGCAATAGTAATATGTTATGTGTTTATTATTAAATTTAAGCTTCCTTACTTAAATGTGCGTCGTTCATGAATTATATTAATATACCGTGTTATGACTAAACGTTTTGAGTTTCAAACCGCACGTTATGTTTTTGAAGTATTTTCTCGAGCGTTACTTTAGTTACCTAATACGCCTTCTAATCAATTATTACCGGTACATCACCTGAATACATAGTCGAAACAGCTGCGTTTAATTTTCGCTTACTTTCTTCTAACTTAATGAGGAATATATTATTTAACTTAGCGCCCAACGACCGACCTAAATTAACAACAATATTCTGGAATGGTGCTAATACCTACCTACCTACCTTATTATAGGGTCTTTCAGCACAATATTATGTTATCGATCAACAGATATGTTGTTGTGATTAATCAGATGATTGTTTCAGGCCAGTTTTAAGATTCAGTTTCAATGCCATTAACATTGTTCATCACTGCTCTTATTCTATTGTTTCTTTAATCATCATCTCCATCAAACACTTTATCATCAGCCACGTTATCCGAGTTCTAATTGGGACACTCATCTCTTAACCTCAAATAGGCAAGATTTTATGATGTATGGGTTTTTTCACAATGAATTTTATGGCCGTTAGTCTTGCAGTGGCTAGTGATGTTTAATCTTGCTAATGTGCAATTATTATAGCCGTCAGCTGGTACAGTCGCATACAATCTATCGATCAGGCTACAGTCAGGCTACAGCCGTACGCAAGCTCACTATAAAGGTGCGTGCTAATAAAACAGGTTTTTTTACGTGTTGGACTTCTAAACACTTTCGATTTCTAGCAGGTACATATTTTGGGTCAACTAAATGTCATACGCTATCACAGGTTTTCATCTATAACTCGAAGAAGAACGCTAAGAGATCAAGACCGGACCAAGTGGGGAACCTTGTGGGATGCCAATTTCTATTAGTAGACTAATATCACCTGACGATGGCAATTAAGTGTTTAGAATTAAAAGATTAATATTGTTACAGTAAACTGACTTTGGAATAGATAACGCTATTTACGATTTTTTTCTGCAATAGCTTTTAATAAGTCGACGTTATAAAGTTTTATAACATTTTGTCGAAAATAGAATTTGAATAGGTAATTTAACTGAAATTTTATAATATTTATGTTAATTTCGGTTGTAACAGTTTTTCAAATGTAAATTCTTGCATAAAATTATATCACATTTAGTTTTCTGACCTCATTTTTTTAGTCGTATGAGTCTTTGCTCATAAAGTAGGTTAAAGTATAACGCTCCACTTAAGAATGTACGCGAATTCGTATTAAAATCTTATTCAAAAGTGGCCTAATTGAGTTATCTGTCAAGGTAAAGCAATACATGGTGTATATACTGTTCTAAGAATAGGTGCAAAAACCCGAAAATAAATAGAAGAACTATAACGTTAAACTATTAAGGATAGCAAACTGGTAGCGCCTAACTCGAATTTAAATCGAAACTGTGAGTTCTGTTCGAGAACATATAGTATTAAAGTCGCTCCCACCAACTTCGCATACCATCAGCTAGGTCGATGTCAACATTAGTTACGCAATGAGACCTCGCGTAAATCCCAACGACGTACTTAACCGTCAATCTTATTATTTAAAACACAAGCACCAATTTCGCTTGGCTATTTACAGCCTCTGGTATCATGAATGTGTTTTTATGTGGTTAGATTTAAAGGCCACTTTAGCGTAGCAAAGTTGAAATTCGTACTAGCATGTGTTACAACATACGCATTATGTAAAACCGATTTTTATGTTTTGGTTAGGATGTTGCGCGTTTGTTGAATTTTAACATTAGAAAATGATTTTTCGCCGAATTACTTATAATCATGATAGTAATCATCTGAACGCTAAACCAAAGCTCGAATCGATATAAAATTATCTATATACGTACATATTTATAAACGTATACGTAAATGTTATTTAGAAAATAACAATAATACTAGCTTTGCTTAATTTGTTATTATTGTTATAGTCCTATGTCCAGCAGTGAACCTCTAAAGGCTGATGGGTGGCTGTTATAGTTAATAATCATGAGACTTCAACGGTACTAAATATGTGGTCAATTGACTAATTTAGTACTAAATATGTTGTCAATTAACTAATTTAGTAACTTGAAGGTTGTACGGTAAATAACATCATTAAACAGGCAACAACGTGCGAGTAGTAGCAGTGATTCGTTGTGTTAATCCTCTCTCAGTGTAATTACCCTGATGATACTGTGTTGAGAAGCGACACATGTTTACACACGAGGGAGGGTAGTTGCAAAGTAAAATCACGCACAGCAATATTACACTAATGTACCCTACACTATGCCTACTACACTACGTGAAGGTAACCATATAATTATGTTTGTATATAAAAAATCATATGCTACGCAGAGAGTAAGGATTTCTGTCAGAGAATCACAAACTTGTTTTACTTCTGCCATCAAAGGCTAATTTACAGGATCGTCTACTAAATAGTCTTGATCTGGTTATCAGCGGCTTTCTGAAGCCAATAATGCATTTAACCGAACTAAGCATTTTGGATGTAGATGTATTGATCATAATACGTTTATTTCTGAGAGGTGAGTAAAAATCGTTAATAATCCTCTTTGAGGGCAAGGATAGAGACAGTTTGGCGTTTAGCCAGTATCTAAGCCAATCCGCGCTGGATGAGCACGGTATGAGCTTCACGGTGCGGCACGTTAATACGGTTGAAGCCAAGAACAAAATCTTGTTGTTTCACCCTTTTAGTGGTCCACTGCTGGACCGGGTCTCTTCTCATAGTGCCATTTGGGCCATAGTCCACCACGCTGGCCAAGTACGGGTTTATAGACGTCACACAACTCAGAAAATATTATCCACTTTATCTAAGGTGTATAGGTAAGTAGGTAAGGTGTGTGGGTTTACTTCGCCGTTATAGCAAGGTGTGTTTCATTTTCCGTTATAGCAAGTGATATTTAAATTATAGTTATAAAACGCACGTAACAAATCGGAGACGCGTGCCAAGATCGAACCCAGACGACCCAGAGTGAGAGTTTCAATTTCAGACCACTAGGCCATCACTGCTTATCGCAAGAGCAAAATACTGGAATGTAAATATATTTAGACCTCGCATTGTAAAGGAAAACAATGCGGTACCCAGAATGTAGGGTTGCGCGAGCCTATTTTCCACCATTCCACCATTTTTCCACAAAAGGACCCTTCAGTGAAGAGTACGGGCATTTGAGACTTCACATTTTATTTTCATTTTGAAGTACCTACAGCCAGGACTCATTTTTCGCGTGAAACTCTGCGCCTTCGGGAAGTTGGTTGGTGAGCTTTATAAACTTCGATTTGAAATGGCTAATGGTCAAAATATCTTAGAATAATTCTTAACACGAAAGAAGTTGCTAGTTGCTGTTGGAAATCCTTAGTCCGTGCCTACCCTATCGTAAATATGTATAAAGTCCTCAACATAGTAAAGCGCAGATATCAAACAAACAATCGTAATCAATACCCAAGTAATTGTGATCCTTAGGTCATTGACCTTTGAAACGCCGAGCGAAACAGACGCATCTGACTATTTAACGTTTCATCACATGATATTGAATGTAACCTTAAAACGATACACAGAGCTGCGACCCATTATTCCTCGCGGCCGACTGACATTGTTAACAATGTATTGTTCGAAACCGGGGTGCAGCCTACTCTGAGAGAGCCGCAAAGAAAATATAATTTGCAGATGAAATAGGTTAAAAATATAGATCAAGCAATTATCTCTATTGTTATTCGCTAACACTAAAAATAATTATTATACATTATTGATGTAAAGATGTGCCTTTTTTTATCCTTTTATTGGTCCACTACTGGGCACCGATACCGATTTATACTGAGGTTCTTAGTCTTACGTTGGCCTAGTGCGGATCGGCTGATTTTACAAACGAGTATGTTCCATAGAAAAGAAATTGAGCTTAGTATTGGTTGGTGAGAGAAATATAAAGTCTTAGAAAAAAAAAACTATGAATTGTCATAACCTGTATTAAATATCATCACTGTATCATTCATTGATTCTAATTGGTGCATACCGGAATGTCTCTCTTCTCTCTCTGTTCATTCACAGTGCATTTATTTAACCTTTCAATTATATTAGCGTGAAATCATATTATGCACTTAACATTGCGCTTTTAAGTACCTCTTTTAGTCATCATACATACCTATATATTTACTGTGGTAGTCTTCAATATCCTTATTGTTAAGGAAAGGGATTTTTGTAATTCATTTATGAACGATTTTATTCAATATTAGCATAAGTTAAAGAATCAGTAGTTTTGTTTTCAGTTCCAATTTAAGGCTTTAAGGTT
>DWQT01000985.1:0-18775 GCA_018244895.1 Myscelus amystis hages
ACTGATACATGAGAATAGGTAACTATGGTACCTTCCCCGACTACTGTTATTACACGTCCTGTCAATAAAAAAATCTTTTTCATATCTTAACAGTGCGCTCTGAATTTATTGTTTAATACAATCAATAAGCATCCACAACTTTATAAAACAAAATCAGGTCAACACAATTGAAACCCTGGAAATTCTCGAATTGGGATATCTGCGATTCCAGGAATCGTTCAGACGAATCGATATCAATTCGCCTCACCCTCGTAACCGTGCGGTATCTCTACCTGTCTCGCTCCCACAATTCGCACACCTGTATGTAACATTTGTGTTACGTGATACAGGGTGTATGACGCGCTGTTTATTCATAACAGCATCGTTATCAACTAAATTAAAAACGTATTCAAATGGTGTCGTTTATTACATTTAGTTAAAATCACGCGTATTTTCCTTAGGAATAGGCAGAGATAAAGAATTTCCACCGACGTCTCTTTCGCTATCATCAAATATAATCTCCCCTATTTTAGGTACTCTTGGCTTAATCTTTCTCTCTAAATAGTTATTATTATCTATCATATTTCGTTCATTGGTAGACCTTTGTTTTACTCCATTTATCAAAAACACACTATATTACATAATAGTTATACTTAATAGTTATACTAATAATAGTTATACTTCTTGTATCTAGCAGTTTCTTGCCCAAGCATAATTTCGCCAAGAAATTAATAACGACCTATCATTAATCATACTTATCATATCCTGTCGGGTACTACAGGACAAGTCACTGCAACTTGTTATTACTGGTCTAATATTACGAATGTTATATAAAAGTTAGGTTTGATAAATATGACATCATATAAGGTATTACTGTCTTGACGATCTGAGATCCAGTTGAGAGAATGAGATTGAAATTAACATATCCATGGCTATCGATCACTGCGATTCGGTTCGCGTAAACAACAAAAAAATCAAATGTATCAGACACAAGGACCATGAATTTATGAAACTTAATCCAGTGGTTTCTCTTGTGGTGATGGCAATAACAATGCAATTATTTGCAAGTAATAGCATTAATGTAATCTCTTTAGCTATGAATGAAGTTCCACGACAGTAAAAGTTGCAATGCATATAAATGATGATTTTAAACGAAATAACATTAAATAACAGAAAACGCAAAGTGCAAAATCTATCATGTACCTATGTTCAGGCAAATAAATATATTTGATTTGATTTAATTAATTACTTAACGCGTTAAGTAAATTTAACTAACTAAACAAAAACGAAACTAAAACTGAGCTACGTGATCTAATACCGCTGAAGGACAAACAAACAAAAACCCAGACTGAACCCACATTATGAGTAACTTAACTTAACCAACTCCAAAGTTGGGTTTATATCACGAGATTGATAGGATGAAAATCCATTTTGCTGTTCAAACAAAGGGATATTGAAACATCAAAACGCAAACGGCACGTATCCACTTATCTCGCGTTTAACGAATGACGATATAAGGAAAATTCAATTCATATTCATAGCCAATGCCATGACACTGTACAAAAGCTTTTATTCATGTTTATGAAGATAATATCAAAATGCTGACAATTAAGAACTTTTAAATTCGTAAGCAATATAGCTTATAGCTATTCGTAAGCTCTCCAATATCGCTTTATAGGGCTTAACATAGTTGTTTATGTAAAGGCTTTAGACATCTATTTCTGGACGTGAGCCTTTTCTTCTACGTCTAAATTTAGCGCTTTCCTGCTATCATCTTCAGGTTGGGGTTAAAGATTCATAATAGTTTGGATTCTAAGTTCTATTCTCAATTGGTTCCAAATATTGCAATATTGCTGTACTTATTAGGATTCTAAATTAAAAAACCGACATTTAATTAATTTTCATCCAGCCATCTTTATTAATCTTCAAATGAAACCCAGTTACAAGATTCAATATGTGTCACATATCACGCAAGACTTTAACTTTATAAGCTTCAAACTAACTTACATATTGCCTATTTCCATAGGATAATCGCCTAACTCCCAAGGATTGCTGAATTGGTGGCTGCGGCCCGCAATATTCGAGATTACCATATTCAGTACGTAAGGGACTTTGTAACGGTTTTGTTGAAGCACATCCAAAGAAACTTGAAGGAATACTCTTTTACTTTTCCATTACGATATCGCTTTAGTGAAGCACCGTAGCTATTCGTCTGGTAGTAGACCGCAGAGAGACAATAATCGTGTCCAGCAAATGATTGAATCAAAAGAAAACAAGCATTTTACGAAAAAAACTGCAAATTGTGACCAATGATGTTTGAACGGAATATTTATTGAGAATGTCAATGCAAAAACTTAATAAATAAAGCTAAGTTTGTCACGAAATTACGGATAATTGAAAAGAATTTTGCATCAGATATTTTAGGTCAGCACCGTAGCTGTAGAATATGTGATACTCGTAGGCAAAAGACATTTCGTAAACAGATTTACCATTTAACAAGAAGGTCTTCGCTTAGCGCTTTCCGTCCCTGATAGTAGTTTACTTGAATCCAGGCCGAAAGATAAACATCCTATTGATTCCATTCTGTCCTTGCCTCGATTCTAATGAAATTTGGGTCGCACGTTACCAAAATCGAGACGTCTATTTCATAGCTATGATATATCTCAGATTATCCTAGATAAAACTGATATGTGAGTCATTGTCTTTGTTGTCTTGGTTACGATCTTCAGTATCCATACATAACCATCACGCCAGCTCCTTAACGGGGTAGGCAGGCGCACCGGTGCCAAATAT
This sequence comes from Myscelus amystis hages, assembly GCA_018244895.1. NCBI lineage: Eukaryota > Metazoa > Arthropoda > Insecta > Lepidoptera > Hesperiidae > Myscelus > Myscelus amystis. The sequence goes on from DWQT01000985.1 coordinate 2,773, forward strand.
CTCTGTCCTTACAAACCTGCCGTACTTCATTCACATCCATCTCTCTCTTCATGCACACGCCGGTTTCGGTAACTCTCGACTCCCCCATCAGCAAGTGTCTGATCTATTTAGTCATGATAGAACAATCTTGGTCTCCCTCGGCGTCTGCGGTATAGTTTTCAAAATGTTAAAAATTTATATTTATTTTTTGAAATCATGGAATTGTGTAATACTTTTGCACTAAATGCTGTTTATTTTGAAATAATCACCCACAAAAGCGCTTTATATTTGCGAAACGATAAAAACATTACGATTGTGACTAAATACGTTGCTGTTTGAATGTGTACTCTTAAATCGGTCAATTCGGTCCGCGAGAGCTCACTCGGAATTAGATTTGCCACAAACCGGCGCCATTTATGCGCATGCGTCACACGGTAGCCGACTGTGTAATTTAATTTGGAGTTCGCAAATGCGACTAGAGCTCACATGACATTTGGAGAATTCTTCAATATTCCTCTTCGAAAACCTCTCCAACTAGTGTACTCGCAAGCCGGTTTTAATACCACTCCACTCTCCTATGCTGGTCATATTGTATCTGTCATATTTAGGTGTATTTTACTCTGGATTCTATGTATATAATAGACTTTAAGATGGCTATGCAATAAAACTATGGTTTTCGCTTGATATACAGAATGTTATATATTCTAATATTAATGACAACGCAAAATCAGTCTTAAAGGAAGTAACATCACTAGCAACAAACCTAGTGCTTTGTAAATTGTATTTTTATCTATTTCCCTTCCGTTAGTAAGTAACCAATAGGTATATTATCAATTCTCTGTTGCTAAAAATCAGTCATGCTTACAATAGTTCGTAACCACATCACCTTAAATGTCGACTCAAGATGATATAATTGTCTCGTGCTCATAATTGAAGGGGTCAGTAAGATTGTATATTCAAGTCGCTTCTTCGCTCACTTGTAATACTGCAAGCGTTTTAATGGTTTTAAGACGTATTGTAAGTCATATCACCTCTATTTCAAAGAACATAAGAGCTAAATTTCATTGCTTTAATCACTGCAGCTTAAAATACTATTTGAGAAACCGAAGTATGATTAGATAGTTTACAAGAGACAAAAAATCTCTATGATGTAATTTCAGAATGTTATTTAATTTCACTTTTTCCAGTTTAAATAATAATGATTTTTCGTTGTAATTTTGTATTTAATCTTCAATTCTATTAACTGTTTTAATATTGTGTTACCTGAGACACCTAAAGCAGCATCTTCCAAGGGTCATGTTTACGATTTTATTTTGACGTACTCAAAATTCAATATAAGTTCTAATCTTCTGTTCATTTATCCTATTCTTCCTATCAGCGTCCACGCAATTCGTCTGAGAACATAATCACCCTCAATTTGTCTCGTTTCATCGAGTTACTGAAGCAAATTCTTTAATAAGATCACTTGGTATGTTTTCGACACCGAGCTCATATATTACGTAATCTGTAAATCGGACGCGATGCCCCCTGATGCATAATATGGCTTTTTGGGTCAACGGAGTGAAATCATTTCTAACGAGTGTAAGTGGCGCTTGATTTATTCGCCTCTGAAAATAGGATATCCTTTCGCCTTACATTCGCTCATATGTTTATCGCTGCTGACTTCTGCATTGTTTTTAACATCGTACCATGTTTGCTTGTTAACTTTCTATATTACTTTTGCTACTTCTTTGCTTTTCAATGTTTTCTTATTTTATCATGTATGTTTTCTTTTATAATGTCATCTTATTTTTATAAAAGATTCAAATTTGCAATCTGAAAAAAAATTAAAACTAAAATAAAAAAAGATTTTTATCACACAAAAAAATGTAAGTAATGACTTTTATGTAAGTAACGTTTATTAAGTTGTTTTTTTAATCTGATAAAAAAGCAGTACGTTTTGAGCGCGTAAAATGCGCAGACGTTTTTAATGATTGCGAGTGAATATGACAATTCATTATCAAAGTGCCAATATAATCCGAGGTTTAATTGCCTCGCTTAACCGGGCGGCCGTCGTAACGACGCAAGACCCGCCGACCTGCGCTAATGAGGAACGTTGTTCCTGATACCCATCTAATGCCCATCGCTTAATGAGGAATGTTAAGGGAAATACACGAAAATCCATCAGTGAAATAATAAAAGGATCGAAAAAAGTCAAAGTGCAAACGTGGAATTTCCATTTTAAGAATAATTATAATTCGATAATCGATAATTATAATTGGGATAATTTCACACACGGCTGATCTGATTAAATTAAGTAATAAAATGTGTCAGTTATAGTAATCGGGCAGCTGATAAACATTAATATAATACGATGTAATACTTAAATGAATATATTTTATTTTACATAATTTCCTTTTTTTCGTTCATTCATTGTTTTCCAATTTTACGTTTTTTAATTGTTAAACACAAATTCGAATTTTAGAATTTCACACGCATGTTCTCGTTGATAAATCTTTTAATGCACACATTTCAATAAATACATCAATAGACATCATGGCTGTCTCATGGTAGTAGGCAGAGTAAGGGATTTAACAGATAGCGATCCAACTTTCTACTGAGTAAAGTATGACGACACTAATTACAAGGGTTTAATATCTCTCTGACATTCGGATGAACTTAATGACGACCCTAATTGGGTATCCGGGGAATTTTGACCAAATTAGGGGCATTTAAGATGGTTTATCTTAATCGTTAATTGGGTCAAGGGAAATTGCACATTGCAAATTGCTTTGCAAGTGTGCAGTGAAATAATTTATATAATCATTAAATTATGCTGTTATATTAAAATTACATTGGCCTGTTATTACAATATATTGATATTTAATCGCATTAATCAATTGACACAACAAAACAACACTGTACTGATTTGTGTACAAATCCAATTGATTCATTAATGATTAATGATAAATTAATTAGTTTTTCAATAGCGCTCAAATTGTTGATTAATTTACTCTTTGAATAGCGTTCATTTGTGGGTACCACGTGTTTCGAATTGGTTCGAAACAAAGCACAACTAAATCTCACAAGGATTGTGAAGAAAGAAAGATTGTGAACAGAGGAATAAAATATTTGTGACCAGTATAATACTAAAGCTAATTGGTAAATATATTTATTTATATATAACCTATACAGAGCGTGGAAGAGGCTTGGAGACGCTAGGCTGCATTTAAAACAAAACCACTCTAAGGCTAGAAGATATTTTTCAGGCGAGTTTTTGTGTAAGTAAGCACTAATGCAGGAATTTGAAAATTCCGATCCTACGAAGAGAAAATCGAGGTGAAATAGTTATATAAACATTCGTCTGTTTTAAAGTTAGAAACCTAAAATTGTAATTCACGCTTTTGGTCAGTGAAATTATTGATTTTTGAAAATTAAACGTCTGTCCAAGCAAAGCCGCATGCGAAACGCTACGAGTAGCAATAATAATTAAATGAAACTATTGTATCTAAAAATCCAAACTAATAGTGGTGAACTTTATCAATTAATTAATTGTTTTACAATTGTTAGGTCGACCGCTCAACACGGGTATTGTGGTAAATCAATGGACAATGGAGAAACTTCTCCGATTCGAACTGAGCGAACAATGAGTCGTAGAGAACTGGAGAAGTTTGAATTGTGCTTTACGAGTTCGTGAACTTGTGAAAGCGTGGTTGAGCAGGTATAATACGGATTTAATTATTCAATATGTTCTTGTCGGATGCTTTAAATGGACGCTCATCGCCTGCGATGGAATTGGAATAAGTGAAGGCTGCTGTTGAAAATCCTTAGTCTCTGTCTACCCCTAAGACAACAGGCATGATAATATGAATTCATTTTATAAGCTGCCTGCATTTATTGCCATATATGTATGTATATAGACTCTTCAAAACTATTCCAAAGGTCTAAAGAATATCGTGTTTTAATATCGATTGCTTGCAGCGTGAAAATAAGCTATTTTGCTCCGTATTCCCGATCCTTTGCAAGGTCATTGACCGTCATGTCGTTGACCTTTGAAATTCAACTTAGCAAAGAGGATCCTTCATGACCGAATTCTCCACGCCCACGCCGGCGACATTACCCGCGTAATATATTAAAATACACCGCTCTTAATATTGATACAATGGGTACGTGAACTCATTCACTAATTCCCATGAGAAGATATAATGTTTCAGATGGTTAATAAGCAGTTTAAAAATATCGAGACGAGCAACGCCATCTATCTTTCGACATCGAAAGTTCAGATTATTGTAATCTAATCAAAATTATGCAATTAAATGCCAACAAGGGGATTTATATAAATATTTAAATTACACTCAGAAAACACTAATGCTCTGATCACACAAGTGGTGCACTAGTGTCCAACTTCAGTGTTAATATTACGAAAAGGTAAATGTGATTCAAAACCGCTACGATACCACTTTCAAATTGTTTCTAAACATGACGTAGAGTAGAGTAAGGAGTATCATTTCTCTGGCGACAGCTATCCAATCTATTAACGGTCGGATAGAAGTGGAGCGAGTTGTTCGTTACTTTCATGCCGCAAGCCCACCGCAGCCGACCAGGTTCGCGGTGTCGTGTGACACTCAATCACAATTGAGGTCCAACACGGCCTTAACCGCTCAATACACTATCGCTATTTGACGTTGCTAGTTTGAATAGAAAAGAAAATGCTTGAAAGAAAAGAAATTGGTTGAAAGAAAAGAAAATGGTTGAAAGAAAAGAAAATGGTTGAAAGAAAAGAAAATGGTTGAAAGAAAGAAAAAAAATTGAAAGAAAGTGGTTTATTTCAGATAACCCAGTTACAAACAGGCACAACAAAAAAGAACAGAAAGCAAATAATAATAATAATAAAGCATAACAAAAAAACAACAGTAATTCAAAAAAAGCAACACGTATTTGAAAATAAAATAATCTAATCCGACTTTTCTAAAAAAAAAAATGTCTGTGCTGTAGGTTAGATGGAGTTAGTTTCGCCATTTAATACAGATTAAAATTGTCCTTTACACTGTATAATTCGAATTTCGAATACTTGCGTCCGCGTCGCGCCCCTCGTCCCCTCTGCCTCGCCTCGTGAAATATTTTAATAAAAGTTGTGCAGCAAAATACGTTGCGTTACACTTAATATTAATAAACCAACAAGGTGTGAAAGTGCCTTATGATTTTAATATCTATTTATATAGACCGCACTGACCCGACCAAGGTTGACCTCTACAGTAATGCCTTTTACTTGAACTTCATTGTGTTACGTATTAATATTGACCCAAAAAGCCTTACGTATTTATTAGCAATAAAGACAAAGATATTTATTTGCACAAATATGGGTACACTTAAAGATTTTACTGAATTATTAGTTGAATCTATATTTTGCCTTTTACAACGTACAAATTTGAGAAATAGACTTATAATCATACTAGTATGAAAATTAGATGCGATCATAAAACCACGAGAAGACAACACTACGCACGATTCAAATTTGAACAATTCTATTCTTCTGGAAATCGAACCCAGTACTTCCAATTAAGGTCTGTGTGCCACCACTAGACCGTAGACGGTATTAATGTTCTATTTTTAAATTCAACGCGTTTGTAAACTCGTGTCAATGTGACGCCGCCGGCTAATTATTCCACCGCTAAGGTCAGGCGAGACGTGCGTGAGACCTGACCAGTAAAGCTTGATCCCTCAGCACAGACACTTCACCACCGTTCATCGTACCATTGCCCATCGATCAGGGGGCAGGGCGGGTCAACTCTAAATGGCTACCAACCGTGACTCATGATTGAGTCAGCGCTGTGCATTTTACTGTGTAAATTTTTAAACCGCCCATATTTTCGGTCAGGGGACTATCGTTAATGTATGGACGTAGGGGATGTTTTCGAAAGGGAACGAATACGCTGAAACGTGACTAACGCTTGTGACTAACTGACTAACGCACATTAATACCGATATAATATTACGAATTGGTTAGCTATCATTAAAAGGACCTCTAAAACATTTCAAGTGGAAAATATTATTTCAATCAACATTTAAATTAGTTTGGTCTCATCTCCTTTACCGATGGCTTTGGTCTAGTGACACTGACGGCTAAAAGGGAGGTCATAAGTTCGACTTCCGCGCAAAATATTTGTGTAAAGATCGCATTTGTTCGTTGAGAGTCTTATAAAAATATCTATACACATGTATATACATAAGCATTTAACTGTGTAATTTGGAATCAGATCGTGTGTGATATTGTTATTATCTGTGCAGTATACATTCGAAAAGGTCTCGAGAAGGTTCAGTGTGATTTTTGTTGCAAAATAAAACGAATAAATAAGTGGTATTGTGACCGAACCGCCCGCCATGCCCTTGGCCGACTATAGAATGAAATAACACCAGTTACAATGATCGAAACGATGTTTAAATGTCCGTAATAAATGTTCAGACTGTTATGTAAATAGAATTTAAGTTTATACATTATAGAGTTTCGGTTTGAAATTATACATTGACAATTTTAACCGCATTAATGTTAAAGGTATTTTATAATGACGTGTTTTACTATGATAATTTTGTTCATGGTACTATTTTTACACAATCGACTGGAATTGTGGTCGAGTGGTTAGGTACTCAGACTGTGTAACCGGAGGTCGTGGATTCGATTCCCACCCCGGATTTTTTTACGCGATGCACGCATTAATTGCTTACGTCTGGATGTAATAACAATATCTATATAAGTAACAATATCGTATGTATCCAGTGTGTGACCAGGGTCTGCCCTGTTTGGAATCAGATGACCCTGTGGGAGTAGCAGGTATGATTTTTTCCGTTGTAATGTAATAATAAATATTACCTACTTATAAGATAATCGTTGTGCTTCAGACAATGTTTTCCGAGATTGTCAATGAGTCATCCATTCAATTGTTGCGTTGTTTAAATGAAAATAGCCTTATAATTGCAATAAATTGAGTGATTATGCATTTAAGTGCCATGATTTATAAACATTTATATACTAAAGATGGCGCCGCTTAGATATGGTGGACCCATTGTTTTATTTCTTGATTATCTCTTTCTTTTGTAATAAAGATAAATTTTACCTATTATCCGCCATAACGTTAAAGATGTAAAAATTCATATTTCTGAGATGTGTGAAGTCTGCCGTACTTGGTCAGCGTGGTAGATTAAATCCTAAACACTACTATGAGAGGAGACTGGTGTCTAATGGACTAATCAAAGGGTAAACAAATCAACACGTTTGTTAAATGAATTCCCAATACCAAGTATTACAATGTATGTATTCAGTTTCTCTCGCAAAATATGATCTAGAATAGCGAAAATAATATATGTCAGTACAGATTACGAAAGAAATCCGTCAAATACACAGACTTCGGTATTAAACATATCCATTATTCATTTCTGCGAAAGAACTTTCGGGGAAAATTCAATTATATAACTTCTCCAGAGCCCTGGAAACAGGATTTACGTGCTAGGTATGCGATGTTGGGATTCCTTCACATATAATATTGTGACGTCAATGAAGTACTAATTTTCTTTTAGAAAAAACACATCAGGTCTGTAGTATACAGATATTCCTACCGCTCTGGTCTTGACCCCGACTGCAAAACAGGAGGCCGTGGGTTCGATTCCCACCCAGGACAAACATTTGACAGATCATCGCAACTGTTTAATCTGTAAAAGGATGTAGTTAAATATCTACATATATAAGTATTATTTGGGATGGACATACATATGTATGTATGTTTGTCAGCTGTTCGATTACCATAACACAAGCATTGAATTGCCTAATGTGGAATCAGATCTCAAATGATCACCGAAATCAATTAAAGCTCCTATAGGTACTGCTTATTAGCATAATAATTAATTTAAACTTAAAACAATATCTGACAACGGATTACTCCCACCCATAATCCATTACCACACAATCCCGACAATAAACACGTTTTGATAGTCGGTTGCGGTTTACCGCCCCTATATTACCTCAATTGTTGTTATCAGATAAACTTATTATTCAAAATAAGGGTGACTGCGCACTTTCTAGATACGCATGCTAGATTGTAAACTGCATACTTATTGTTCAAAATACTGTCCGTTAATAATAACTGTTCGATTTTCAAGAAACTTAAAATACATTCACAATGTCATGAAATTGTCATATAATAGTGAAAAATGAAGAAAAGAGGTGTATGTTTTTTTTTTCACGTATTTTGTACGTCAGCTTTGATACCATTAAGTCGCGTCGGATATACGCAAGCGTGACGATACAAGAATGATATAAAGGAAATAATAAGCCACGTGAAATAGATAATAATGTTAGATATAAAGCCTCCTTGTCGGCGGTCTCCAGGGGCGACGGCGACGCGTCGGCGCCTGGCAGGCTCTATCGATTGCCTCTGAAACTACGTCTGTATTCAGATACTCTGCGCACAGACGGACTGGCGCTATCCCTCTCATTAGCATGTTTAGAAAAAATATATTTCGTTCACGCGTTACAGCGCCTGTTACGCCATCTATAGAGTCTTAAATTCAAACTTGTTCTCCCGTAGAATTGAGATGTTTTGCCATGGAAAAAGTACCCTATATCATTCTCCATTCCTTCAACTACCTCCACACCAACCACATCGATCTGCTGGACGTCACGTGAAAGAAATACAAACAAACAAACATGCCTATCGCATTTGTAGTGCGGTTTTCTGGTTAAAAGCAAAAGGTTACAGAACAGGAATTTTTGGCGAGCGAACCTAACCCGAAATTAAAATATATTGACAGACAAACAAACAAACAAACAAACACACGTTTGACATTTGTAATATTTGTACGGCTTTCTACTTCAAACTAAAGTTGCAAATGATTTTGTTGGAAAGAAAACCTAGACTAGGTTTTCTTGCCTAGACTAGGTTACCTAGTCCTAAATAAGAATACAGTGACATTTTTTTTCTACCCTTTTAGTGGTCCACTAGACCGGGTCTCCTCTCATAGTGTGAGGGATTAACGCTATAGTGACATAGTTCTACGTATATGAGAACTATTTAAGGTATTTCATCACGTTTAAACGCAAAAGCGGATGTTACAAAAGATATTGTCGGCAAGTGTCCGCGACGGCGGGGCGGCGCCTCGAAACTAATCGATTTCTTCAACGACTGGGTGGGAAAGTTCTCTCGTTAGTTCTAGACACAGCGCTCAGCCAGTTTAGAAAAACATTCTGATTAATCTGTCTTACAGCCTTTAGACGTCTAGTCCGTAGTTTGTTAAATTTGGCCGTAACACGATTGCGTGTTACGGCCAAATTATCCATATTGATAAATATGGATGGAACGAATTATTGTGTAAAATTTTGAATTAAAAAAAATTAAAAGGAAAAAAAATAGTAGATTGAAATAACTTTGTTTTCGTTAAAAGATGTATGCTGGAATGTATCCAAATTGAAAACGAAGTACGCAAAAGTTTGTCGGGACTGTAGCTTTTAAAATCCTTAGCCTCTGCCTACCCGCATTATAAGTGAGCGTGACTATATGTTTACATAAGTCATATATATTTTAGTGAACCCATCAATCGAAATCAGAATACCATACGTAGCAACTATACATAGCAGTGTTATCGTATCTAAGCGTATCTTGTCGAGTGTCTCCTTAAGGTCGCGCGTCCCGAGACCCATAAACAGTGCCCCAATGGCCCATTTGGGGCACTGTGGGTCATAAAACAGCCATTACACGGCCCGTTAAGAATACCCAGGCACGTGAGACAGCGGACTCAATCAATAAGTATAACGCCGTTTATGATTCATAAACTCATAAACTTCGATATATGGCTGCATCAAGAATGACTGTCTTTTTGATGGGTTATAAATTGGTGAGCATTTCGTCTTGACAACGCCCTTGGGTTCACGGTGAAAAATTTTTTATACAGAAAGTTGGGTAGTCAAGAAAAAGTAAAAAAGTTTGCCATCAAACACACCAGATGTCGTTATCCGTAAAGAAAACAGTTTAGTTCGATTTTAAATAAAATTATATTCCGATTTTAACTAACTGTTGATAATCCAGATATCATGGGTTCGATTCCCACCCAAAAAAAAATGGTTGGTCTATATTTAGATGTACTAAATATATACATATAAGCGTCATGAATTATGTACACACATAATATGTATGTATATTGACAGTTGTCCGGATACATAACACCTGCATTTCATTTGCTAAATTGGAATTGTATATGTGTGGAACTGTCTTAAGTATTCGAAAAATGTAGGTACGGATATTACGCAACTTAAAATACTCGATTTGACAGCAAACATTATTGAATTGCATCAACAGAATCCGCAGTGTACCCACAGGCGAACCGTGAGAATACTCACTTGAATAATATAAACATAACCTCGCTCGAATCTTTCGGCGAATATCTGTTAATTTACAATCTCAATTGTATGCATATGCAAATCTCAATTGCGATGCCATAACATTACTTAATATTGATTTATTAGCGTTTCGTATTTGATAATACTTAAACGGTATACGGTACTGGTTCCACTGGATCAACGGTTCTGTGGTTAGCGTAGCTCGAATGAGTTGTTGGTTCGATTTCTGCCTCATCAATCTTTAATTACAACCGAATTACACTCATCTAAAAACCCAACTAAATACAATTTTCGACTATATTCATTCAAAATAGCGGTCTGTATATACGGCCGATCTGGATTGAGAGGGACAGATCTCTCCATCTCACTCGCCCGACCGAATATCACGTTAGTTACAGTGCACACATAAAAACGTCCCGACTATTTCGAATCGCAGTTCGTCGAATCCATCAGTTCATCTGCACTCGTAAAATGTGCAAAAACCTTACTTGCGTCACAGCGTCTGGACCGGAGACCGCTCGAAGCGTAAGCGGAAAGCGATTTGTATATTCGCTATAAAATTTATTACAAAATAATCAAGTGTTAAGAATTTTAAAAAATCCTCTTATTATAATAAGTATCAAATCGCTATTGATTTTGACTATTGCTTTTGTCCGCTTTACAGATATGCCAGTTACATAGACAAAAAAATGTGCTCTATTTTTAAAATGAATTAATCGTCAATTGTAAAATTTAAAAAAAGAACAAGCTTTTTGTTCGCGATATGATCATGAGTTCTCATCTTAAACAAACATGTATAGAAAATTTCAGCTCAGTCGGGTTAGCTACTTTAAAATGCAGTTACAACATTTTGGACATAGCAACGAACTAACACTACAATTTAAAAAAAAAAACTTGTGAAAATCACCCGCTACCGCGCACAACTTGGAACTGGCTGAATCATGAAGAATTCAGGCACTTAGGTCATCCGCCATTCTAGGTATGTTACATGAAAAAAAAACTGTCTAATTAGAGCTAAGAGGACCAGCCTGACACACTTAGGCCGCTCGACCTAGAAATGGGGACGTGTGATGAGTGCGTCTTGCGGCTGCGGCTCGCACTTGCGGCTGCGGCTCAGACTTGCGGCTTGCGTTAGTCACAATTTTGATTTATATTTTGTAATCCTCTTAATTAATTACACAGATATTTGGCACTCGGTGCTTTCTGCCCACCCCGTCAGGGAGCTGGCGCGATAGTTATGTATGTATGTAATTCTTTTAATTCTACTGACAGTGTAGTGGTTTGAACTTGTTCATAACTCCGGATGTCTGGGTTCAAATCCTGGGGCTCACCTTTAACTTATCTGGATTTTGGAGGAAACTTGGAGAATTTAAGTTATTCATGATATACGAGAGACGGAGAATGAATATTCTAATTAAGATAGTGACCAATAAAAGAAGGTGATGGAAATAGAGAGAGAGATAGAAATATTCATGTTACTGCTATTCTAACAAATTTTATTGCATCATAAGCTTGCGTCTGACTGCGTGTTCACCTGATGGTGGATGAAGTATAATATCAGTTAATAAATACAGAATTGATGAGTCGTGTTGAGAATTTCTATAAATAACATTTATCCGCCGCGACTGAGCTCTGACGCATAACTACCCACTCGGCAAGTTAGCTATCGCGCGAAGGGTGGAATATTTTACTTAACTGACGTTATTTTCGTTCAGATATTTTTAGACATCAATTATACAACCTGTACCTATAAACGGCAGAAATGGGGTATATATTATAAATCTAATGGTTAGAACCTTATTAGCGGACCAAAGGTCGTGGGTTCGATTCCCATCATTTGTGTTGCAAGAATATTTTGTTGGTTCTATTCCTGAGTCATTAACCATTATGTAATAACAAAAATATATTTAACATAACACAACCAAGCTTCAAATGAAACGACTCAACATTACTCAACATCGATGACATGAATCAATATCGTCAATTTTTTGACCATATTGATTCAAACGAGATATTGAACAAATTTGACTTAACATCACTTTACAATCGACACGTGTCATTTTGTCATTTCGCTTTTTTTGCTACTCGAAGCTATTGAGAAGGTATTTGCGTACAAATGTATAATGACGCCGAAAATTTTAGCGCGCGATAAATATTAGCTTCACGTCGGCCTCGCGCGAGCAAACAAACCGATGAGATCATACCCAAGGTTGACATGTGAAAGCCATGCGAAAATAATGCAATTGTTACTCGCAATACGTTTTGAACGTCGCTTCAAGAATAGACCCCTGTCCCCGTAGGTATAAGTTCTCTAGATAATCTTCGCATAGTATAAAACAAAGTCGCTTCCGCTTCCTGTCCCTATGTACGAGTGTGCGTGGATCTTTAAAACTACGCAACGGATTTTGATGCGGTTTCGTTTAATAGATATAGTGATTCAATTGGAAGATTTACATGTATAACTAGCTTATGTACGCGGTTTCGCACGCTTTGCCATTCAGAATTTCGTAATGGCGATAAGTAAAAATGTACTATATGAATTTAAATATAGATATTGATATTTTTATAACACCCAGACACAAAATAACCAAATGTGCTCATCACACAAATGTTCATCCTGGGTCGGAATCCAACCTACAACCTTTGGTTTTGGAGTCAGTCAACCACTCGCCCACAAGGCCGGGAAGAACTGGAAAAAAAATCAGAAATCATAACAGTGAAAACGCTAAAAAAGGATTCGTAGTGCGGAGGCACTTTGTAAAGTTCTCCATAATATTCTCCAAATACTTCATTATAAGATGCAATTATCCAGCGGCGAAGACATAAATAGAGTTGGAAGAATTGCGTCCAGACCACATCATTATCTCATATTGTATCGTAAATTTTGTTAGCGGAGCGAGTGCGCTAAAATTGGAAGCATGTTTGCATATGCAAACAATGGCTGTACAGATGACATCATCAAGGCTGCCGGGTTACGTGAGAACCCCATGCACAGTGCATGCATGTGCATATTTTTTTTTCAATAACACATAAAATGTGGCCTTCCATTATGATTTTTTACGGTCGCTTTCGTCTATGGTTTTTGTTAGTTTAAATCATATTTTGTTCGCTTCCAATGTTGCAGCGGTTTTGAAATTGAGTTCGTAAACTAAGTATACATATTATAAAGTGTATAATTATACAAAACAACAATATGTCGATCCACTGCCGCCCATACATGAATATCGTTGCGGAATAATTTCATAAACAAAGCGAGTTTGCAAATATACGGTATTTATACAGATTTTGTAAAGAAAGTTCTATTTAAAAATGGTATTAAAATCGATTTTATTAAAATTAATTTACAATCAAATGTTATTATAACAACTTATAAAATACTATTTAATGTTTTTTTTTTCATTTAATTTTAAAGCCCAGCAAACAGGCAGACGGGCCACCTGATGGCAAGTGGTCACCGCCGCCTCGACACCTGCAACATCCGAGGAGTCGCCAGTGCGTTGGCGGCTTTGGACGAGTGCTCTTTTTGCGCCTTTCTTTCCAATACACAAATTGTTTAAATTCTCGTCAAAATTATTATCTCAAAACTTAATAAAGCAATAAGTAAAAAAACCGTTATTAATGTGTTGCGAGAACATTTTCGAGTTTTATCTGATAATTGACCAATTACGGCATCGGGATCGCAAATAGAGCTACGTGAAAATAAACGTAAATTGGAAACGTTTACACTACGTTATTTTCCGTTTACGTTCACGTTTTACGTCTTACGTGAGCTGAGGGTCCAATTTATTCGAACAGTCCGCTTTGGGCTCACGCTAGGGTTGTCACATTTTTTTTATTTGAAAATATCAGCACAATTTGAAATTGCTTGTACACTTATATTACAGCAAATGCACTTTGTATCCTTTTCATAATATCCTACCATGCCAAGGATTAACTGAGTAGGATACAGGATGAACTAATTCTGATGTTACAACAGATAATGATTGTAAAAATAGACTTCCCATTATATGAGAAAAAATAAAAGAACGGGCAGTAACAACCCTAATATTGCGAACGCAGGTGCTAATAATTGCCGGTTAAATATAATAGGCTTTGCGAATTTATTCCCACTTAACTTTAATCCCTCATAAATTATTTAATAATCCCTTCTTAGATATTATACCTACTCATTTAAAATGTAACAGACATCGCTGGATGGTCGAAATACGTTTATAATTTTAAATTGGTTTACATTTTTATCTAAATTTTTGGAGTTCACAATATCTTTTTATTGATAATAAAACACGTAAAGTTTTAAGTTGGAAGTTGGTTGATTTCAAAATTGAAATATGATCTTTCACATATTCAAGTAACTGAAGCCATATTTTCGAATTCACCGGAACACGCTCGAGGCGGTGGTAATCGGGTTCGAGTCCCCGTAGGTCGTTGCGCCGAATTCTTTTTCACTCGAAAATTTGTAATTCAAAACCCTTGGAAGCACCGTTTCAAGTAAAGCTCTAACAGCGACAATACCGCTTTTTAGCAGTACTTAAAAAGTTCACAGAATTATTTAGCAAGAGGTCAAACTGTTATTTCAGTTAGTTAATACTTATAGATACTTAGACTGTAAATTCTAAGTAAATGTTTTTTTAGAACAAAGTATTTTAATATAATGACGAGATACTCAGAATATTTTAATCAAAATAAAACGGCGTCCACACAAATATTGTTTTGTATTATATCGTTTTCTATCTTAAATAATAGGCAATTTATAAAAACCTATTTTATAAGATCAATGAAAGAAAATGTAAATTCAACACTATTCACTAAATTAAAAATGTAGAGACGTCATAAGAAAAAAAGGATAAACCAAACAATTTTCAAAGGTCATTTTAGTACATAAATGCGTCACTGGTGGCCCCACTGTAAGTACTGCTTTTCTTGGTAGCATTATATGTCAATCTCTCATATCATTGTTTCGTAAAGAATAAAATCTTATCAAAACCTTTTATATACAACACAGTCAAGAATTAACAGGTATACAATATTGGTATAGATACAAGTCTTAAGTATAGAGGGCGCCACTAATTGGTCGGTTCCAATCAGCGGGCACTCTCCAGTTTTTGTCCCGCGCTTATCTGATGACTGTCAAGGTCTATATACTTTGCATTCTTTCATATTCTAGGGCTGCCAAAAAATTTTCACGCAAATAAATTTATTGCGTACTGGATTTTGATTTCATGTATAGATGACTGGTTATTTTCAGATATTTCGTTGAACTCGTTTAGTGACTTAAAAAATATTTTCAGCGCTGACGTAAAAAAACATGTGTGATAGACGAATCAAAAAAATACTGCATTGTTTAAAAACCTATAACTTTAAGTATATCGTGAAACTATTCATATCTGAACAAACAAAATGCCATTACAAATATATGCACAGTCGTACCTTGATTAAGTTTAATTAAAGCGAAATGTTTATTCAGTTGTCAGCACAGTGTAAAATTATTTATTACTAGCTGTTATCCGCGGCGTTGCCCGCGTGGTTACGAGAATTAAACATAACCTTACTATTTATTAAATTAACCATACTATTATTTCGACATGCAAATACTACTGATTCAATTTCATAAAATAATTCCTGTATGATGCCATGGAGATGATTCCTATGTCTTTTGCATAC
>DWQT01000986.1:0-18774 GCA_018244895.1 Myscelus amystis hages
TAAAGAGAATATGATTATTGCAACAACAAAAAATTTACCGTATTGATAATCAAATATTTATATAAAACACAGAATACATAAAACACAAAAATACAAAATGATATTTATCAACCTTTTTTTACAAAACTTCTTCAAGCGATAATATTACTAAACATTTTGACAATATATTAGAATATTTAATATTATTAATAAACTAAATTTGCTTTCCCTTTGATGATACTGCGAATCGAGTTAAAAGTACACACTTAAATAAATAATATATTTGGTACTAATTTTAGTCAAGTAGAAAATATAAGCTTTAAAATGGTGTAAAACCAAAAAAACCCCTTTCAGTAACAATATAAAAGGGCAATCACCTGAAGCATCCAGCGGGACGTCACTACACAATTCGAGGATTTGAGATTTCCATGGAAAATTAATGGCGAAGTATGAATGAACATCATACCCTAAAATGAAATAAAAATACTATTATTAAAGATAATACGTTATTTAAAACTAAATACAGTATTTATAATGAAATATATGTTACATGATTTACAAACTTTAATATAATTAACATCCCTTAATTATAATTCATTAGTTTTTCAAACTTTTCCCCAATAAACATTACATTACTATTAAATCTTTATATAATTATATAACTACAAAAAAATAAAGAAAATTCAATAATACATAATACATGTAAAATGTTTCACCTTAATGAGATCATGAATTAAAGACGATATAAACATTTTATCAAGTTTTATATCTTCATTTTCAATTATATCCTGAAAAATAAAATGTGATTACAATAATGACACGATTTTTATTTAGACCATAAAACAGAACTAAATGTATTTGTTATTTAGGATTGCATTGCATTACATTGTAATAAAATTGGATTTGGATTGGATTGGATTGTAATAAAACCGAAACTTATCTCAAGGACTCTGGTATTTTGAATTGGCTTTCCGACTCATCCAACACATTACATCCATTCCAACACATTACATACACATATACTAATATTGTATAATTGAATTTTGGGTAGGGATGATACATATTAAGCTACAACACGAAGCTGTATCGCCCAATTTTGGCGTTCGTTTTTTTTTTGGATTGCGTCCCTATGGAAGTGATTTTAAAGACGTTATTCACGTCAAAAGAATGGGAAGGTCCGCGATGGGCAGCGTCACTCACATACAAGCTGCCCTTGGCGCAGTAGTCGGTGAGCAGCAGCACGCGCAGCGGCTCCACGACGGCGCCGATGAACGAGTTGAGGTTGTCGTGGCGCAGCTCGCGCAGCAGCCGCATCTCCTTCATCACCTCGCGCGAGATGTCCTGCCGGGCCACACCCACATGCCAGTACGGTACGCCGCCGCGTCGCGTTAGATTACATCGACATGAATTATTATTTTGCCATGAGATCGATAGGTTCGAGCGCGGGGCGCGAGTTAGTCTACCGTTAGGTCGCCGGGAACGTCGCGCCGGCCCGCCCCCTCGGCCCGCCCCCTCGGCCCGCCCCCTCGGCCCGTCCCGCGCGGCGCGAACCGACGTTCGCATGACACCACACGAAACGTTATTGTAATGTACGACACATTTAATAATGGGATTAGCGCATTTGCATTTCAAAGGAATCACCACCCACGCGATGAATCGACGCAGCTGCGGTTAACGTAGAACAGACGTCAAGTAGAAGTCACTCAGAGATCGGGAGGGCGACGCATTCGTGTGTACTGAACTCTCGAGATATAAAAGCTAAAGAACAACCGCTTATTACAATTTACTCAATCGCTATCTCATTATTTCACAAGTGTCATAAATATAATGACGTGTCACTGCCCTGGGCCAGTACAATTTAAATCGCAAATGTCTTCTATACATGGTATCCGTTCTATGTTAAAAAAATATCGAATGCAAATTGTAACATCAACATTGACCGTTTGACGTTGACCGGCAATCCGATTCTTCCTACTTTATTTACGTGCAATCCCATTTGCAGACCTATGACGCGTACGTACTACGTACATAATATATTAACAATGAAACAATTACAGGATGCATTCGAAAGTCAGTGTTCACAACCGCCATAACAATATTAATGAGCCATGTATCAAATTTACACGACAAATATCCTAGGACATGCGTAAAAAGTTTCTAAAA
This sequence comes from Myscelus amystis hages, assembly GCA_018244895.1. Lineage (NCBI taxonomy): Eukaryota > Metazoa > Arthropoda > Insecta > Lepidoptera > Hesperiidae > Myscelus > Myscelus amystis. The sequence continues at coordinate 2,143 of DWQT01000986.1, forward strand.
TTCCGCTTAGGAGTTAGAACGGCATAAAAACGCCCCGCCGATTGTCCGAGGTCGGTATGCGGAGGGTCGCGGCGGCAACCGCGCGGTGTTATGATATTTCCACGTGCAAACAACAATGAATATGCCGTCAAATGTTAATATCGCATGAGTTATGTTTAATCTGAATAAACCACAGGCGATACGATGCAACCAAGGTTAGCGGCCGCGCCGGCCCCGACACGTACCGCGCGCACGATGTGATCTCCGCTTAAGAATAGCTCTTTAAATGGGAAAACGGCTCGCTAAAAAGAAACGCAGAGGTTAACTCTTGCCGAATTACAATATGAAAGGTAAAGTATTAAAAGAATGCATCGTTCGAAAAATACTTTGTTCTCCAAAATCAGATTATTTCACTTACTTTTTTCTTGGAAAATTTCAACTCCTTAATCCTTATAACGTTTCCCCTGAACTGAGCTGTTGTAGTGAATATTTGAGTGCAACACTTGCTCTCATATGATATCCCGCTCGCTAAACTTAACTGAAATAAATAAAGGTAATTCATAAATTAACATCAGATACGTCAGTATTATATAACAATCGATGTTGGTACATCACAGGTCTACAGCCATCGTCGCCATTCGACCGATCGCTCGGAGAATAAACAAAAACCATGTATTCTTACAGGATTTACTCGACCAACTTCTATACTGTTTAACTGATCGCCATGAAAATTGGCAATCTGGTATTGATGTGCGGAAAACCTCCAGTAAAATAAACTACATTTTATAACTTCCAATAACTCGCTGCAACCGCAGCCACCATATGATATACAGAAAATAAAACAAATATTAAAATAGATACCATTTGAAATCCTCTAAACGATACGCTACTGCTTACCTTACTAGGCGAACATATAAGGCCGCCGCCCATGTAACCTGCAATTTCGTGTGGATCTATTTTCCACAGCAGACCCTCGATCTCCTGCTCTATTTTCCATTTTCTATAAATACTTATAGTGACGACGAGAGCACAGAAAAGCGTGACGGCGAGCGTGCCGGCGACCACGAGCGACGTTATCTGCGAGTCGTCCTTCGGACACTTCTCGTTCAGAAACCCGCAGGAAGGCTCGTCTTCAGGCTTCACGCTGTCCGGCCAGTCGATGGGCAAACGAGGGTTCAATTTGTACTCCTAAAATTGACAGAATAAACATGAATGCAAAAGCTACCATGAAACACCAACATACAGGCTCTATTAATAATGCCACATTCATAGGTATCAAGTTATATTAATGAATAACAGCTAAAGAATAAAAAGGTGCCCAGAATGGTACTTGAGAGAGAATGCATAATAGAACAGGCAAATATATACTTGGCAAACTTGTGAAACTAATGCTAACATTTATCTTCGAATGGTAACATTAAATGTTTAAACTGCTACACTTTGACCCAGTAAAATAGTGATGCTAGTGCTAGATCTAGTTGCTGTGACCTGTGCGATGTGTGAACACACTATTAGGACTGTCTTGTTGCAGGCTCAAATATTTGTTCCCATCAGTACATCAGTGACTATTCTAAAGAACTAAACGGAATCTAACCGGGAACTCCTTGGAGCTCTGCTGGAAGTGGCCCACGGGGATCATGCTGTAGGTGCAGTTGATGTCGTCGTCGGTGAAGTTGGTCGGCTTGAAGGCCAGCACCGAGAAGTTGCCCTCGGAGTCGGCGCGCTCGTCCAGCCGGATCGACATGCCCGACACGCCTGCAACGTTAATGCCGTGTTACGGGTGGATCATACATTAACAAAACTATATGCATCTTGTCTTAAAAAGAAACATACAAATTTACTCAAAAAAAATGTATATTATGAATGTATACATTTCAACAAAATGCAAAACTATACCACCATAGATTATAATCATTTAAATCTCAATGTATGTATGTCGATGTACTTACTCTTGAACGGAGTAATCGTGATCATCTTGGAGACGATCCTCGAGCCGTTAGTGACGATTTCGGTCAACTTTTCTCTAGTGAGCGTCTCGTTTTTATAAACGGTTTCTTCCTCGATGAGGTTGTGCAGGGCCGTTGCGTACAATTTCACCGAGTCGTACAGGTACGCCGCATAGATGGAAACGAACTGAAACATGTTACATAGAAACGAGATTTTAATAGTATACATGAAAATATTTTTTTAATATAGACTATAGACTCTCAATCGATCAATTCTTATACGATAAAAATAATGGTCATGCATATTAGGTACAAGCTACTTATACACCATTTGTGTTAATGTTCTGTCAACACAATCGGGAGCTGTTACATCAGAACCTGAACAAAATAAGGGAGCATTACAGCGCGTACTGAGAGTGATGTACTAAGGAAAGTGACTAACGATGAATGTTCAATGTTAGCTTATTTATATATTTACTTATTGGATCACCAGCATAAGTAGCAGTATTTACAGCTGGAATTTGATTAAACTTATTTGGTGCTATTTAACTTGTAGTTATAGGCAACCACACCTTATTGAACTTATTCCCAAAAACGGCCGGAAGGGAGAAGTTGAAGGGCTCCATGCTGTTGTATTTCTGCACCCTCTTCGTGAAGTACTCGTAACTGCTCTCGGGCTCCGACGAGACCACCACGAGCAGCGACTGCGAGCGCCGCTTGAACTCCGGCGTGTTGGGGCACACCAGCTTCGACGAACCCCGGTCCTCCGTCTCTATGAGATCGTCCAACAATGTTAATGCAATCTTCTTATTGTTGAAGTTATACTTCTTTAGACGCTTCATGAAAAATTGATGAGAGTGAAATTTTAAAAAAGCTACACAATGAAGTTGCAGCGGTTGCAGTCTAGAAACATTAGTCTGAAGTTAGTTGCTAATCAGTGTGCATAAATAAAAAAATATATTGGCGTTTATAATCGTATTTATGGCGGTGATAGATTTATATCATTTAACAGAAATAATTATTTATTTTATTTGGCTATAGGCTCGCGTTTGGACTGCTACTCCACCTGATGTAGAGCGAGATGCGGCCTAGAATATAGCACGCTTGCCTAGAAAGTGCCTATTCAAATACCGAATACCGATACAACCGAGGACGATATGGTTGCTAAAAGTCACTAAGTATGTAACATACTTACTAATTACATATTTTAGAGATTCCTTCGACGAATAAGTCATCATGTCGACGAATATAACCATGTACTCGCCCTTTGCGAACAGCTGGAGGGAGTCCATTGCAGCCATCATTTCTATTAGACCGGACGTCGAACCCAGGAATACGTAGACTAAAATTAATTGTAAATCATGTAATTAATACCTCCCAGACTGCGATCTTGACGTAGGAGTCAGAAGTCTCCGAATGATTAATATAGAAGAAGCATATTAATTCTTTAAATATAGAGATATTCACCACAATTTGACATCCTAAATTTGACCCGTAAAGAAATTGCGTTAATAATAATAATACAATTACACAATACAGTCTTGTCATTTGTCCGTTACCATGCAGTAGGTATATATTCAAGACTTATAAAAAGGGAATTTCAATATCGAAGTACGGACTGTCTCATCTGACGTACAACCTACGAACACAACGACACAATGTTGTTGTAAACGTGAGCGTTGATTACAAATAATGTATAATTTACAGACTTATATTTTAGCAGCTATAATTGCGATAAAGCGTTACATGTATGCGTACGTCCCGACGGTTATGTACAGGCCCGTTATCGCTCAACCACTTCTCGCATAAACACGCCCGTTCTATCAATTTAAGGAACACGTTTTAACGGAACTTTAGTTCCGTCGGCCAATTGAACGCCAATGTCCGGTACCTTCGGTCCGGTGTCTTGAAGTACATAAATATATCGTTATAACGAGATACGCTATCCAAATGGACAATACATAGACGTACTCATACATATGTTGGCAGCGATGTCCCGATTCGACCCAGTCGCGACGCATTCAACTGGTTAAGTAGTTCACTATCTACCGTTTAGTGTGCAAATAAGTGATACAGGGTAACATTTGATGTAAAATGAGACTCTTTTATCACTTTTATACAAAGTATGTCTTTACTATCTCTTCTGTGATTGTATGGTTCAACCCAAACGGCTCAATCGACAGTCAGTTATATCGGAATTTTGCTGGTGTCTTCGGGACAAAAATATACCTGTGTAGTGCATTATAAAACTTACTCCTGGTCCTATTTTTGGTATCTTGTATGAATTGGTACCAAAAACCCGGCGCACAACAGGTCATTTTCTCCTCGCAACACTTCAACCCGCCGATAACCGGCCGCTGATGATTCACTGTCATATTGTTCTTCTTCGCATGATTCTCCAGCGTCAGTGCAACGGTCACCCAGGACTCTTCGTATAATATGGAGAATTTGTTCCATCTGTAGTATCGTAGCAGTGATATGACGGATTTTGTGGTCTGAAAATAATAAAATGAAAGTCGTATTTCCCTCACTTTAAATAAATTAAATTCTGCGTTGAATATGGAAAAATATGAGTCACTTTATATCCGTGCAATTGGTAATGACATTATTGCAATGGCAGCTTACTTCCATACAGTGCAAGAAAAAATCATGAGGTTTCTGCTAAAATGAACGTGATTCATACCTGTGTGTCCTGAGGCTCTAATCTTGCGAAGTTTGACAATGTCGAAGTTTGATAATCGGAACATTTCTGAAAAGTATTTTTTAAAATTATAATTAAAATAAAATAATTGTGGAGCGCAAATGTAGAATTATTACTTTCGATATTGACAGCTAAATTAAATTTACACAATACATCGAAAAACTAAAGCAGAATGTGAAAAGAACATACATATGAGATCATAGGCAAATTTCTGGACTGCGAGATGATGGCTTCTGTTTGACAACGACCCTCGGGCCCGAAGAACGCCACCACCCCGGAACAGCTCATGTCCGTGAGCAGTTTGGTGGCCGTGACCGTGTTGCATCCTGTGTCGTCCCACTTTAGAAGAAGTTCCACTTCGGGTAATAGCTCTGTACTGTTATTAATCTGTAAATAAAACACAATTATATCCAATTCATAAATCGAAACGAAACCGGTATAAAAAAATGGCCGACATTATAATCCGGAGTTTAAGCGATTCTACCAGTGCAGAGTTTTAATTCCAATATTTGTATATGTAAAGGTATACAATAATACCTACGTGATACCGTATACTTCCAACAATCGATGAAGTCAGTCTATTGCGTGAAGCACAAAAAAAGGCCAAATAATAGATAATGCGATGAGAAACTTACCTCTTCGAGGGCCATGGAGAGCGCACCGGAGATGGCAAGACCTTGCCTATCACTATCTTTGCCCTTGATGGACGGTAGATAGCCGACGGTGACATTGTATTTCTTCGCGACGACAGAAGGCCCGGCCAGTAGACTCAGCGCCGCGAGTACTAGCACCCGAGCGCCGCTCCACATGCCGTTGCCTTCACCGAGGCGCCGGCACCTACACCAGTACAACGTAATGGCAGGTCACAAGAAGACAATCGTGAAGCTCACCTCATCGTGACGACCCATATGAAAAAATCAAACGGTCTTTAAAGATTACTCCAATTAAATAGGAAAATAAATCTGAGTTAACTTAAAAATCATGTATCTAATTTCTATTGCATACAATACATTTACAGGAGTCATTTGCTTAATTTAGTTTTAATGTACAATGTTGAATTGTAGATAATAGTTCAATTACTATCCCTTGATTTTTAAGGATCTCATATTGTAATTGTAACAGCAAATAAAACCACATTCTCTTTGCCGTGGTCCGCTACGATACGTCATAATATTATTGGCCACATTGACAGTGACTATGTTGTTAAAGGAATTATTCCGATTCCTGGCAATTTACGTAACTTCCAATAAATATGAATAATAATTAACTATTCTAAAAAATCGACTTGCTTCTTTCTATATCATGTCAATGTTGGTATATCGGATACAATGCAGCAGATGCTTACTTAGGTTATTTTTCCAGCTTCCAAATTTACTAGTATTTATGTACAATACGTGGTGGAATTCAGAAGACTTCCAACATTATTGTGTATATGTCACCGAGCTCAAATGTAAAATGAGCGCTATTCCACATTGAACGGTTGTTTGTGGACTGAGATGCTCGCATCACGTCGGGTGGCCTGGATGTAGGTTTGCTACTTTTATAAAATTAAAATACACACATTTGCGCTCGCAGTAACACCCGCACGAAAGTAAACACGACGCGCGTACACATGCAGACAAAGAAATTGGTTTATTCCGCAATTCGCTGACACTCTTACGTTTGACGTGTTCATGAAAGTCCTGAAGTCGGCCTTTAAACTTTAATGATTTTAATCGAACATATTCATGTTGCTAATACATTTTTACCTTATTAAATTAATAGTCAATTATATGACCCATTTTATATACAGTGTTTTATATGCGGATATACAATAAAAAGGACAAATTAATTGCGCATTACGTGTTTCGTGCTAACACGGTTTCGTGCGTGTTTCTGCAAGCTGGTCAATAAACAGGTCTATTTTAGTAACTGAACAAAGGGAAGTCTTTCTGCGGTGCGCTTTCCGCCCTCAAATGTAGGAATTGCTTCCCTGCTGTCAAGTAAGTAATTGGCTCGCAGCCGGCGACCGATTAAACCAATTGACATGAAGAGCTATTTTGACAACATGACTCTGTTCTTGGCCGTTTTTGAGTAAATGAATAATTGTGTGAATACATATACAGATATTATCAAAAAAACGTTACGGCATTACTTGAATATTGTTATTGTCGGATCGCGGACATGAACTATGTAAATTTTATCCCGTGGCCGAGGAGTCCAGCGGTGTGGTCGTAGTGATGAATATTGGAATGAAATTGTAATTGTAAATGAATAGAGCCCAGTACAGTTATTGTCGGATTGGCGACGTGTTCGGTCCCGCGCAGGCGGACACTGCTGCACAAGCAGTGATCTCGCCTTGAGATAACGTCAGCGATAACGCTCTACGGTTATTTTTAGACTTCAATAAAAAGGTAATGTGATAAACATTTTGCGAATTCGGTTTCATTTAACGCTGTTTTTAAATCTTTTCGGTTATCGAGTATGACAAAAACTAATAACACATCTATACCGAAGGCACGATAAGAATTAATCCTGAATAAAATGCTCTGGATGGAATTAAATGATTAGTTTACATTTTAATATAGAAACAGCTGCACATAAATTCCGGCACTCCATAAGGAAACAATCAAGACGTAAGCTAGAAACTTATAACTGTGTATATTGAAGTTATACGATTGATACATTCCAACCGCTTCGTCTTCTTTTCCCTAAGTTTTGCGTTAATTGTAGTCATGTGGTAATGTCACGACTGTCGCGTCATGTCAAAGACAATGATAGCTGTACGGCATTACGCTATCTATTCATAACTTTTAAGCCTCTATCTTAACGCTTTTTAGTCTTATTACATTTGCTTTCATTATTTGCATTTTTATGAATGCGCAAATATAAACCGTTCCGAAGTAATTCGTGTACATAGCACCGAAACCTACACGTTGCGTCACGCACACATACCTTAGTCAAGTTCGATATTTGTAACCTCGACTTTGCTTACATATTTACCAAGTTATAAATAGAATAACGACACATAAGCAGGCTGAATCAGCGGTCGGTATGATTAGAATCAGTTATGTACGCAGTGGACACTTGAAATAAATAAAATTATCTTTAATTCTGAGATTTATAATTAGTGTATTTAATTCCAAACTATAATTTATTACAACTTAGAGAATTGTCGGCAATTTGAATCGGTGGAAGTGTTGAGAGAATGAGAAATAAAACTTATTATTTGTAATTGTTAACACAGAGATGTAAAAACTGAAGTTTTCATGTCAGATCAAGTCTTTCTCTTTAAGACATTGTGTATGGAGATGGGTAACTTGAAGGCCACGCACGGATACGTGCACGCTACTGAGCATATTATCTTAAATCGGTGAACAGAATAAAAGAAAATGAAAAAAATTATGAGATTCGTTTAGGTATTCGGGCAAACGACATTGCAGTAAACGAAGCATACATGGTTCACCAAATCATATTGCGGGTTGACAGTGTACTTATGCGTTGTGGTGCATCGCGAGGGACGACAAGCGGCCAGTCCTGCTCTGCTCGCCGTTATCGATAAGTATAAATATTTTCCGAAAGCTTCAAGTCGAGGAAATATGCGATGCTGTTCGGATGCCGCAGTGAAATAGGAACGACGGCCTTTATTCGTCTCTGCAGCGCTCAGGCGGCCTCGCTAAGTACTTGAACGTGGGTTACAAACATGTAACTTATCAGGTATACTAAGAATTACTACTAGTTTTTACATAATAGTGCATGATTCTGTCCGCTATAAGGGTTATTGTTTATTAGTCTATCCGCTATCCCCATTTAGATTTTGATGCGTATTCCAGCAACAGTGATTCAATTTCGATCAACAATTACAAAGTTGACCGATAACGCATTAAAAATGTAATTCCGGAGATACAATTTGAACGTGTAGCACTGCATTACCACTGATACCTTTAGAATAATACACAGCAAGCAATAAAGCAACACGGTGATGAAAACGTCAAAGGAACGTGGATTACTGGCTGTGACAGTCAAGTGGCCGGAGCGGAATCGTCCGCGATGCTATCGATCTCGGCGAGCCGATGTTTGGCCTGCCGCTCCCGGCCACGCCCGCCCCGCAAGATAATAAAAATCGACCACCCCGTGCCACCCCGACACACTAACACTATAAAACGATATTACAGATATGACGTCTACAGCGTACACAGACCTAGCCTGACAAAGCTTCAGGAGTCGAATAGTAAATATATGAATTAGGGCATTGGTAGAAAACTTTGAAAAACTCGATTTAAAATTCCACTTTGTAAAAACACGAAAACAAATTTATAGTTTATGGTTAGCTTTGGAAATTTTAAACCAACACTTATTGACACAATCTATTGATTGCGTACTTGTTCTATAGAACAAGTTACTGAGTAACTTGATGAAAAAATGTACAAAATATACCTGAAGTACCACTGTTAAATTTATTTTTACCATAAAGAAGTTGTTTTGAAAACAATTTGTGTTTCAAACTGAACAAGGTGATTTACCAGTTGCATTAATTGCATACATCTATATATTGTATGTATAAAACACGAAGGTGTCTGATTGACTCGCTGACCCACAGATCGAGGCACAGCCGAAACAGCTGAAGTTGATCCTGAAATTTTGCTAGTCGGTTCTTTGTATTTGTATGTTTGTATGTAAGTGAACGTTGAGAAAAGAACTTTGAAAATTCTACGCCTAACGGGATAAAGTAGAAGTTAAAGATTGTATGAAATTTCAACAGTTCAGAAGCTACATGATTGTAGTTTAAGATTTAGTCAATATTGTTTTTTGAAAACTCGATTTCTGTGCGAGCTAACTTGCGAGAAGAAGTTGTTTGAGTATTTCAGAAGAAATTTTCAGAAAGCCCGGCTTTAGAAGATTCTATATATGTATGTACTACGTATGACTTAATTGGATTGCCTTATGTGTATTAAGTTTACTTACCGCAGATAAATACCACTACTGCTCAGTAACGAATTGCAATGGAGAATTATAATTTTGCAGAACTCTAATAGTTTTAATGAATTTTTTATACCATTGTGAAGCAATGCCTTAACGTCATCAAATTTGTAGGTGGTTTTATTTTTCGCCGCGTGCACATTCCGAGCAGGAACGAATATGAATATATTTTTGAGTGAAATTTTAATAATACCTACGTACACACACACACGACGGCGCCCGCTGACGTTCGGTCGCAGTCATTACGTGCGAGAGCAAAGGACAGAGATACTAATCGAAGTTTGTTTACAATTTTTATCTCGTTTCATTGGATGGCCTATAGTTTGATTCGACCAATTGAAAAGTGTACTTACTGTATTATTCACATATACTTTGATTCATTTCAAATTAATGAAAAATTATTACTATTTAAAAATCTATGTTGTTTACCTTTATTTGAAGTCATTAAAAGTTGTCTAACAAATATTACCTACTATGTTTGTTATATTTTAGTTTGATTTCCGTTAAATATGCATAAAACTAGTTGTTCCTCACTCGAGGCACTGTGCTTATAAAAAAATCAAAATGCTCTGTAATTAATATGTGTTTTCAGATATAATTTTCGTGAATAACGGTATGTACGTAAATACTACAGTACTAGCAAAACTAGTGACACCAACAACAAATCGGACAAGTGGAATAATATTTATCACCTATTTATACATTACTAGCTGACCCTGCAAACATAGCTTTGCCAAATAAATAATTTCAAGACGTTTTCATCTCTACTCTTTGCTGATTAATTGTTGACCGCCGAGAGGAGAAAAATATTAAAGAACTAATATTGCTATTAAAAATACGGGTTGGTGGAAGAGTGAACATTTAGGGTTGCGTGTATTTTTTAAATTCCGAACCATAAAAAAAAACACAAACAATTTCGTCCAAAAAAATTAAAAAGTAATGTTAGGGGTAGACAAACCTTCATACTTAGGGGTATAAAAAATAGATAGTAGCCGATTCTCAGACCTACTGAATATGCATATCAAATTTCATAAAAATCTGTAAAGCCGTTTCAGAGGAGTATGGTAACTAACATTGTGACAAAAGGATTATATATATATAACATGTATAAATAAAAATTGATACATTATGTATATAATAAAAATAGTATGGTAAAAAAACAACCAACATAAAATTGCGTACTACTCAAATTAATTTTTCTTTACATTAAAACCCTAATATATTAAAAATAAACTAAGTAATAAATCTGTGGTATAAATACTGAAAATGTTATATCATTTGGTATTAATCAATGTGAATGAAAGCCTTAGACGATTTACAGAATATGGCTACAGGAACTTGTTATTCGTTCTAAGTAATTACAATTTGTGGAAATTCAAATCATTGATAGATTACAATGTTTAAAAATATGTTTTTTTTTACAATGGACTTAACTATGGTATTAATTGTATTGATCAATATGAGAGTCGTTTGTGTATTTTTTGGCTCAACAAAATTTTAAATATAACTCTTTCCTTTACTTCGTGTAGTCAAAATAGCAAAACTGGTATCATCCATGCAAAATTAAAAATAGCAGCAAAATAAGAATAGATTTTTCATTCAACAACTGAATTAAAGATTTATAGACATTCAGTAGTGATGTTTAGTAGCATTTAGCACTCTAACATGCATTGTTTGAAAATATTAAATTTTTTTACAATCACATAAATATGGAATTATTAATTAATCTTTATGGCAAGATCAGAGTGAAACTTTAAGAACAGCTTAGTGTTAATGAACATGTTTCCAAAAAATGTTTCAAATTACCCAGTGATTTCCTTATCAGAGGAACCACACTTAGGGTAGTAATAAAGGTTATCTGAAATATGTTAAATGATTTCAAGTTTCCTATCGCCATTTAGAATTTTTTAAATTCATTAATAGAAATTTTGATTACATTACTATATTATTACTTGAACCTAGATTTAACGATGTTATTAACTATTTTAAATTTCTAGTTTATTATCATACTCTGTAATGACAACTAATTCATTGCACAACTACTAGAGTCTCTAATTTAGAAAGCTCTGGTGTTGGTTCATTCTTTAATTATAAATAGAATTATTTGACGAGCGATTTATATAAAGTACATCATAATATAGATTAATAAAACACAATCCCATATTACATTAAATTAATAAACCAACTTTCAAATTTGATTGTAACTTAATTACAGACATTTTTAAGACTCCTTAGATACAAATGGATTAAATGGGCTAATGGTTAGATTAATGTTTTTAGTTTGTTTGTTTTTAATTTTTACAATACTACTTTCATAAAAGATTTCTTCATAGGCGAAAGTAGGTCCACCTATTGGTTAGGTTAGTTATGTATGAAACTGTAATGAAATAATAGTAGAATAAACATTGGTTTGACTGACAGTTAACAACTATAAAATATCATGCAGATTATTATTATTAATTTCAAAAGATTCTGCGATTAGCACCAATTGGTAAAAGAAATAAATGACTTTAAATAAGTACTTACTAGATCAAATTCAAAATAATAAAATTGACAATTCCAATTATTAAATTGTAATGCTCTCTATTCTGTCGGCCATTGCTAATAAATTATAACCTATCAGTTACTTATATTGATATCTGCTAGAATGTGTGATTTATATAGTAGAGGAATACAGGCCGGCGCTTTGATAGGAAAATAGGGAGAAACTAGTGTTGCTAATGTCAATGTTAAATTAGTACTTGTAGTAACAACTTTATAGACTTTATTTAGTCAATTTTTTTTGTATGAAATTCCAGTCAACAAAATAACTAATAAATCGAGGCTATAAATGTCTCAACTAGCCGTCAGTTATCTACCCTTCAGTAATCACCAGTTAGCCCACTCCACCACCGATGTAAGTAATCTTCGATACATTTATGATAATATGTTTTTATACATTGTGTGATCATATTGGTTATAAATTTATATACATTCTAAATAACTCTGTATAAAATTACAACTATTGATTAGTTCTCATAATTAGGACAACATAAAGGAAGAGAATAAATATGATTTTTGATATTGTGTTTAGGTTATCAGTAGACTTGTACAAATATGTTAAATGATAATGATTTTACATAACAAATACATCAAATTATAAGTAATAGACAAATTTTAATTTATTTGTTTATCGTTTGTAGTCTGCTGGAAATACATTGATTCTTTCTTTATTTCTTTCCTTATTTCTATATACAAGATGATAGTATAATGCAAATAAAGCATGCAGTCAACAAGTTTGCAGGAATAAGACTCACCATAAATATGTAATTATCTTGTTTTAAGGCTTCTTTCTTCATAAGCACTTAGTCCATTCATTACAATCGAGCACATTAACTGCTCAACTAACTTTTATATCACCCAAAGATTTCAATTAGTCATAATAAAAATAATGTAAGTATTTACAATGGTTTTATGTTTACCAAGACATCGGGCTTCAATACCGCAGTCGGGTTCTAAAAATACTCCGCACGATAAAACAGTATGAATGTGTTAAAACATAAAGCAAGACAACGATGACAATGAGTAAATGTGGATCGCGAATCCGGATTAACCACTATGCCATCGTACTGCTCAGACTCTCTACTAATATTTGATGCGCTAATAAACCGAACGCACACACTATAAATACGTAACTATTCTTTAACACTATAACGAACTGCGATTACCAACGAAATGAATATTGCTACCTAAACAAAACTTACGAAGGGCTAAAAAGAATCAGTTAATCGCAACCATTACGGTATAAAAGCGGCTAGTTCATATAAATATTAGAAAGTTAAACTCCCGAAAAATAAACTTAGGAATATTTATTTTAAAAGAAACAGTACAAACAAGGACAAACAACACAGTACTGGCAATCAATTCGACGTGAGCAACGCAAAATCCACTATTGCCAATACAGTAATACTGTAATAATAGAGAGTATATAGAGACAGAAAATACAGAATATATCACAGAGTACACAGAGCAACTAGGTGGCCACTTGCGCGCCAGATAGCTCGGCGCGCGGCCGAAACTGGAACTAATTGGTGGCCGCCATATTGTTATAAACGTCAGGTGCCGTTTCTGTTGGCTCAATGAAGTTAGCCCCTCAAAAATTATTTCTTTTTGGATTTTTGACTTTTTTATATTAATTCATTTTTTCATAATTGTTTGTTCTCTATTTATTTATTTTTAAAAAGTTAATATTATACCTACAAGTGAACCCCCTATTCCAATGTTTAATATTTTTCCGTCAATAATGACTTGTAAATATTTCTTTTCGATTGTTCGTGCATGAAATACGTTTGTTAAATTGTTTAAATTCAAAATATTTTGATGCCAAAATGACGTTAGTAACCACCAGTATCATATTAAAGTAAGATGATTTGAACTTCCTATATTTATCATGGAAATATGCATGGAAATCGATTTGTATAGTATTAACGACTCATACTCTTTTAAAACACAAAAAAATTACATGAGGCTGCTCGAAATACAGTTTTTCGAAACCGTACAAACACATATAGTTTATGTTAAACTTGTAAAAATATCTAAAATTAGCTATGTTAAACAATGCAATTGAAATTCGCTGCTTTTGTAATACTCATTTTATATTTATTTACTATGCTCACCAAAATGTTATTAAAAAAGAATAGCTACTTATGTCAATCTCAAAACACTTTAAATTGTATATTTATAACCTATAGTAAGAGTGTATACATATGTGAGTCTATGGTACGATATGAGTATATTTATATTCTATGGTAGGCAAACAGCCGACTATGTCATTTTTCTGACAGTTAACTAATATGAGTCATTTGTTTGTTGAACTTTGTTGATTGTTGTAACAAATATTGAATTGTGTTGTTGAGTTGCAAATGAGTATCTTATTATTTAGAATTGGAATGTTTTCCTGACAAATAAGTGATATTCTAAACACTTGAAATTGATCACATTAAGATATTTACATACATTATTATCATTTATATAATTCCCTGAAATTCCTTTCATTATATCAATATGGGGAAGGGATTTAATAATTATATGTGCAAAAAGTTCTTCCATCCAGCTTCCAGGGACAATCTAAAGAGGGTAATAATGTAGTGAACCTATTTTCATAGGACTACATCCAACTTTGGTTGTTTATAACAGAAATGTAAAAGTGGTACTTAGCACTAGCGTTAGATTAAAACAGACTTGCCATTGCCGTACGTGCCATGATAATATGTAGCAGCAGTGTCCTCGCTATTGAAGCCATTAAAATTATTACATTTAGTAATACCAAAACACATTATATTGACTATTCTTCGAAAATGAGGCAATTAATTCTATAACAGTTACACAGAACAGTAATATAATTTATGTTGAATAATTTATAAAGTAGGATAAGTGAAAACAATCAACTGAGTAAAGTAAAAATTACAAATAATTAAAATTGGGATTATATTTTCAATAGGTATGGATGGCTGAACAAAAAACTGATGCATATAAGAAAAAGCAAGAAGAATTAAGAGTTCAATATGAGAAAGAACAGGAGTTACATGAAAATAAGTAAGGGGATTTATTACTTCATCTTTTTGCTAGCTTTAGAAACTAAGAATATCACTCTTTGTTGGTGGTTGAAATGTGTTGAGGCATCTGCATATGCGTACCCGATACGTAGGTTTCCACAATTATTTAAATTACTAAACTACATTTAAATACATTTGTTAATTTGTAGATTAAAACAAGTCGCCTCTGAAATAATTACTTTGCTCCTAAAGCCAACATCTATATGGAAGATTGACATACAACCAGAAATATTTTTTACACAACCAAAGTGAGGAAGCTAGTAACATAGGAAAACAAACGAAAGCCCACACTCATATTGAACTAATTGAATAAGGTTTCTTCTAATATGGTCTTGTATATTCAACTATAATCATATGGTTGATTTTTCCTACAAGTCACTAAGTCATAACACAAATAATGTCTAATTGTTGTGTCTCTGACTTTAGCAGGTACACTATAAGAATACTTTGTTTAAAATGGTATTTGTTAATTAATGCTAATGAAATATTTAAATTCAATTTTTATACAATCTGTGACCCAAGTAGGGATAATTACCTAGTGAACTTAACTTTAAAAACTACATCATATTTACTTTTCAGAGCATTGTTGAGTAAAGATAGCAAAGACAAGTTAAGCTTGAATTTTATGTATGAACCACCACCGGGTGTAAAGAAGGAGAGGGAACGAGAAGATAATGAGCCCGAATATAAGTTTGAATGGCAGAGGAAGTATAATGCACCCAGAGAGAGTTACTGCAAGGGTGACAATGAAATAAGGGATCAGCCTTTTGGTATTCTTGTGAGGAACGTCAGATGCATCAAATGTCACAAGTGGGGGCATATTAACACAGGTACATAAACACATTTTTACAATTGGAGTTAAAAGAACGATACAATTCTTCTGAACAATGAAAACTAGCGTGTAGAGCAGGGTTGCACAGACTTATTAAGGCTACGGGCCACTCGGGCAAATCGTGAACTGATGGCGGGCCGGCCGCCAGAACTATAGCTAATTAAATACAATAAAGAATTGATAATGATTTATTAAAATTTAATATGGGCGCTAGATTCAAATAGCGCGCGAGATTCAAATTACTTTGCAGAACATATTTTTTTTTGGTTTTATTCTGGAATAGAATTCAATATTTTTCGAATATACGAGAGTATTATTTTGGGCCACCAGTATTCGACCGGCGGGCCGCGGTCTGTGCATCCATGGTGTAGAGTATACATCTATACTAATATATAAAGCTGAAGAGTTTATTTGATTGTTTGAACGCGCTAATCTCAGTAAATATTAGACCAATTTGAAAAATTCTTTCAGTGTTAGGTAGCTTATTTATAGAGGAAGGCTATAGGCTATACTAGCGTGCGTGAGAATTTCATAATGGCGATAAGTAAAAATGTAGTATGTTAATGTAGATATTCCAAGGATAGCGGGAAATTTCACGGTATAGGGAAAGGGGAATTGTAT
>DWQT01000987.1:0-18773 GCA_018244895.1 Myscelus amystis hages
TAGATACACGCCTACATGTTAATATTGTACATACAAATGAATACTATTATTATTGAACTAGATAGATTAGGTTTTGTTTCTACGTTTGAAGTATCACATTTTTTACAATAATAAATACCAAAAATGTATTCTAGCGTAGTTTTTAATTGTAAAATGAATTGAATAATTTTTTTAAGTAAAATCACAAGTTGGTTGAGGGTGTCGCGATCGAATGGAAATGATATGGGAGAAGTGACGAAAAATCATATCAATTATTAATTACATTTCGTTTTCCGCCAATATATACACGAACTCATGCTTAATAAAGAGCCATAACTCGGCTATGCCAGTTAGAGACTTATCGTAGTTCGCATAGCGTCCCGAGCGGTGCCCTCAGCCTGTTGCCGGCAACCAGATTCTCGTATTCCCACAGCTCGCTTTCGACATTGTCCCTCCAATAACGTTCTTTGTACACCATGTGAAGTAGAAACAGCACTGATTTCGCCTCATACTCACTGTTCGCTCTTATAATTTCAATATCATCAATAACCGCACAAGGTTTTCGACCATCGGGATTTTAAAGTATCGTAATTCTTAAAAGAAAATTTCAAAAAACGATTACAGAAATTAATATTTATAAACATTAATTCTAACAAATCTCAAGTGAAGCAACTCCATAACACGTGCTGGCCGCCTTGACGTTTGATTAATAAATTACCTTGCGTTACGTAATGCCAGTAGTCGCTACAGTGGGAATCATATTACTAGACAGCCACACAATCGGACAGGTCGGGCTAGACTTCGGTCATACATTTGTTGTTACTTGGATCAGCACGTTTATAACTATATGTATCAAAGTACTTTTGTAGATCAGCTGTTTTGCGGTAGCAATTATTGTCTACGCGCTCCTACTTGCCTTGAACGAGTGAACTATATTTTTTTTTACCAATTAAAACAAAGGACGCTCGTAAATGCACTTGTTATAAGTGAAATCCTTTTTTTTTCAAAAGATAATAATCAAAGTGAATAGTCAAGGAATTGATTGATTTGAATATAAAGCTTGTGTTAACTATAATTAGTAATAATCTTCAATACTTTGCCTCGGCCTCTTGAACATGTTTCTTTAATGTTAAAGAGTACTTTCAATTACTGCTAAATAGCTTATTTAAGACAATTGTGTGATGTTCTATCTACACTGATCATTTACTGTCACTCTGATACCTTCAAGTAATTAGTGAGTAAAAATTATCGCGGCATGTTTTTCAATAGTGAATTACACATTTAATGATGTAGAAAAAATATGTATTCGGTTTTTCATTCGGTACAAACAATAGGAGCAATTATGCTTCAAAATCGATAAGGCTTCGCCGAATGAAATTAAGTCGCAGCCATTAAAATTAGCTCCTTCCGATTTGGACTCTAACTCAAGTGACGGTAAGGGTGCCGACGCAACGGCGGAACCGAAGGCGGGCGATAGTTAATCACTATTCGCATCTGTGATGAAGTGTGGCTCGATTGTAATTACTTCGTGTGTTGATTTAAGCTTTATCACGGGCCGGCGCAGAGGGAACCGCGGTCGGCCTCGGCCGCAATATTGAATTTATCCCACCAAAGATACTTTATACAATTACCGGGCAGCGGAGGTGCCGCCACGGAAACCTATTAAAATATTGGAGATAAGATCAAATTTTTAGTGTGGACGAGGTGGGCCGGCCGACTTATAAACAAGAATCGGATGCCCGCCACTTCCACGTCGCTCGTCTCGTTTATAATTTTTGTATCTACAATTGTTTCTAATTACGTACCGCTCCGACATTCAATTCTATATTGTTTGTAATTATTTTGTGATGTTTGATTTTATTTGTAATTTGTTCTTTAATTGGCTTCTGATTATGAATGGAATATACATATATATATATACTTTTTTTTTTCATTGTAATCTCGTTAGCCGCTCGGTTGCTGTCAGACAACTTGTGTTATTAATTCGGGTGAAAGTTTCGCGTGTTTGTTTTCATTGTTATGAATATACGAATATATTGCTAATTTATGTCCGTTTATTATAACGCAAATGAAGAATGCGTAATTAGTTAAGTAGTGACTATTACCGTTGATTGGTTGTTGATTTACATTTTTGCGGCGTGTCCCAAACGGAGCGTAAGGGGCAATATTCTTCTGCGGTGAGGCCATAAACACTAAATGGCTGGGAGGTGGCCAGACGCAGTGACTAACGGCCCGGGGCCACCATCTGCTTAATATACGACATCGGCTGAATATAGTTTTTAATTAGGATCTGCCTACCGACCCGACGAGCCCTCTATTTGTTTAACCGAATGCAAAGACAAGCGAGATGAGAACAGTACGATAAACGCTATCACGAATGCCCGACTCGGCAGTTTTATTTGCGAATCAGCTGTTAGAAAGATTTACGTTCAGCTGCCACGGTACGGGTTAAGTGGCACAATCAATTGGCTAAATAGAATTAACTACAGATGGGGCAGCGCAGCCCCGAACAATTTCCACCGCCGCTTTCTAATTAAGCGACGATTTTGTTAAAACAAATAACTCGATTGTTTGCATAATTTGTAGTTTTATATCTCTATATTATCTCGTTAAAATGTTTTATTATAATACTAGAACTATAAATACAATTACGTCCTAACGAGTGCACCTTAATTTATAATCATTATATTGATTCGGTGCCTAAGAATAATAATCTATGGCCATATCTAATTGACTATTAAAAAAAATTGTAATCAAATAGACGACATAATCTACACAAATAACAAGTTCATATTTATTATTATCATTAATTTTAATGTAACACTTAATTATCGCAGCAATCAGTCATTTGTATAAAACATATCTGTTGTAAAAGAGGGATATGATTTTTATCTTTGTAACGTTTACTTCCGAGCGTTCTCCTTTCGTACTTGCGATAGAGAAGTTACGACGTTGTGTGCGCTTTAATAAGATTAATGATGTAGCTGTCATCGCAAATTAAAGTTCTCTTTAAGATTTTAATAAGGCCTTTGTCAAGTAAAAGTTTTAGATTTATGTAAATTGCCAAGTTTGAAACGAGTCAGAACGCTAGAATCAATATATGTGCATATGTATCGATTATTATATGTAAGCATAAGTGAACTGTTAGCTATTGAAATGCATTCACTTATTGCATTTTTATAAGTAAACACGTGTACGTGTGATTTATCAATTCTTAACCAACAATCACTGTGACGTTAGTCAAATAAGTAGGTACCTATTGTAAATCGAGAACTTTCAGAACTGAATAAAAAGCAATTTATTTAGCCATTTGAAAAACGCAATCGATGAGGGCCCGTTACAATCAATAATCGGGTGGAACACGATGCAGCTCGTCCGTGGGCGTCCCGAGTGTCCCGGGTGCGTTCGGGGCCGCGGGTCTAATCCGTAAGTTTCAATTATAGCGCCCCAACGTTCGCTACCGCCGTTGAATTGGTCCGATGAATGAGCCGTTTTGCATAAATGCCCGCCAGCTGTTTACAATAATCGATGATATGTTTTTACATTTTCAATTTATCGATATTCATTCTCGGTCGGACAATTTATTTGTATGGATAATGCATCAAAGACTTCTGTTTATTTTTAAAGGCGCGCGCTGACGGGTTTATGACGGTTGGGTCGTGATCCGGTGGATTTATTCGCGCTGCGCTAATTACACGCTAATCATTAATCACATTCGGATATTACTCTGCGCCGATGCCACTCTTCCTCGCTGCTAATATATGGTTTAGTCACCAATAACGGCATTTCGTTGCAGCTAAAGCTGCCAACAAATTGCCGTGGTCCTATATGGCTATGATTATGGTGCTAGCTCAATATCATCAACGCATCTCACATTGCCGAATGATGATCATAAAGCATTTCCCGTCCTCTTACGTAAGTGTTAGTAAATTGTAACAACAATGAATGGACGATGGTGATATTTCGAAACAGTGATAGTAAGTTACATCGTAGTTTCTGTACGTTCAATCTATTTTCTGGCGTCATTCTTACACCTCTTGAATGGTAGTGATGGTTCGTGACGATGGCCTCCTGTTATGTAAGTGGTAAATCTCTGATGTGAACTAACTGTTGTCTGCAGTGCAAGCCGATGAGGTGCTGCATTACATATATTTTAGAATAGACAATATTAACTAATTGACACAAAACGGTATTGGACAGACCGATATAAAAGTTGAATTATATCCGATCATAAAGGTCTATTTCATGCGGATAAGAAAAATCAGTATAATTTAAAGACCGGTAATACTGGAATTCGTAATGCCGCTGTAAATCACCAGTCGTTGGTTTAAACTCGGTCGACTTCGTCCTCAACCCACTGTCGATTCTCGGAGAGGAAACGAACCAGTGACATGAATGAATTTCTTATTGTTTCCTAAGCTGGGATCTTTCTGATTTGTGTGGTTTTTTTACTTGTTGGGACCCCAAAAGGTGTAGCGTTAGTCGTGGTGGCATTGACTCCGGGCTGAGGCGAGTTGTTGGCGCAACTAACCGAAGACAGCGGGATGGAACAGTTTTTCACGGGCCGGTACGATAAGTGCATTTGCTTGTCGCGACACGGCGCGGCGCGGCGATCGCCCGCAGCCCGCCTCGATGGCCGCGCGCCTTCTTTATTTATATACGCCCTTCTGTAATTAACGATAGTAAAAAGAAATACATATATCTCTGATTTATACCGTATCAACCTTTTTTCGTTTTCGGGAGAAACTGATTCGTTATCTCCCTTTCTTTAACGTGCGCTTAAAGTTGAATGGATCTTTTAATATCTACTTCTGTTTATTATAATCGGCAATTGTATATGCATTAAGCAAATTACTCTTTATGTTTGAGTAAAAATAAACGGTTTTACTTACTTACTTTACCGGTTTTAATAGTGTGTATGTATTTATTTATTTAATACCTTATGTTCTTATATTTATTATCAGCTTTATATATTTGTATAGATTATTCGTATTTATTACAGCCCAATATGAGAGTATGTATAAGATTTGCAATGATCCAAAAAGTAAAATAGTCACAAAAACAGTTAACATACGAATGAAGATCTAAAATACCTACACGAAACACGTTCCTGTATATTTTGTTAATTTTTGCTGTCTGCGGAAATAACATATTTACAAATATATGTTTTTGATTTGTACCTGATGGGTTAACTCCTTTCTCTGGAATATGTTAATCTATTAAATAGTGTAATGAAACTCCCACAGAAATCCGAAAATTGAGGATGACTTATTATCACAATTTAAATTTAAATTCGTCTTTATGATATATCACGATCGCACGTAATTCTAAACGGAATGTAAAAATGTCGGTGGCATTTTAAAACGCATCTCCACCAACATACCTCATGCGAAACGGATTAGCCGAGCCGAAACTATAATGCTAATGCAAACAAATAGAATGGCGAGAGAACGAAACGAAAATTGAACGAAGCGTTGATAAAATAAGAGAATTTAGGAGTAGAACGTGAGGAATGAGACATCGAAGCAAGAGTGCAGAGGCGTTGGAGCAGCTGACACCTGTCATCGCGCAATTTATTAGTCGCTCCGAAATAACAGAGTCAGTGAACGTTCAAACAAAATGAAGAGACACAACGCTCTATTAACGACACATCCTCGGGGTGCGCCGCTAACAGGCACGCAATTAAATTCACAATGTTCGTCCCGATGCATACGAAAAAATTACACGCCTCGACTTAGCAATTCCGCACATCGTGATTATCGAATTTTAATGCACAATTAAAAATGCTATCGCTTTACGACTTCTGATGAACGGCTCCTTCGTGTGTTTGTTCTTTTGTTACTACCGACCGCCGTATCTTAATACTCGACTTTGTTTACCTGTTATGTAGAATTATCAAATTAACTACGAAACGGCTTAATTGATTTCTGTTTATCGCCTTTTATCGGCCCGGTTGTAAATTTGGACATGTAACGGTGTTTCCAATTCGAGGAAGAGTGATGCGTTCTTATTTGTCAGCGGTTTGATGTATGGTCCAGTTTCAAGTGTGGATGCCACACGCAAAAGAGACGATATTATCTTCGTATGTATCGGGTTCACTTCATTCTGATGTAGTGTTCTAACGCTTAATATCTGTCGACGAGTGTTTGCGTCACAGCGACTGCAATGATAATAAATTGCCTCTTATTTTAGAAATCCTCATTCACTGCCGTCTCATATCCATAAGAAAGTATCATTTACACGGCCGAAACACATTTCTCGTAATGACATTCGATGACTAATTATTTACAGGTCCGTGATTGAGATTAATCGCTGCCTCTTCCTTTTTCAATTCCTTTTATTTTGACGTTGCTTCTTTTCGTGCTACTGTATTTTCATGTTTCTAGTTACGAATACATCGCTTTATTAATGCTTTTCATATCATTACGGAGCGAATGCTGTATAATTGACAATCACGTTTGGTTTAACCGTTTTTATAAAAGTAGTTTAATGTGTAATAATATAATACTAACTCTCGATGTAAAAAACAATCTCATTAATGTATCTTATACACGAACCGTCATGAATCGTATGATTCGTAGCCTTTTTTGTCACACCTGCCACTAATAATGGTGAATTATTACATAGAAGTCTTCTCTTGATAATTATGACGAAATCTGGACACTATTAACTGATAACTTTTACACTGTGTTGTATACGATTCGAATAAAAATATTTTGTGTTTGTTTAAAATGGATAAAGTTTCAATTAGTGGTTACGCTTCCGAGGCGATAGAGTAACCAAACATTGGCCGGAACGTGAATTATCGGTTTGGAGGGCGGGCTCGGGCTGCGCGCGCGCCGTTATTACCCATCTCATCTTTGTACACTCATGAGCCGTACATGATGGGATATTAAGGTTATTACCAACGGGCGAAATTGGCCGAGCGACCGCTGAGGAAGCTGCCCACCGGTACCTATTAGCTGTATTACATATTTCATACGATCCACCGATGATCGCCGATTATGGCCGCATTAAAACGCTGTCTCACAGCCGCCCCGCCATGGGAATATACGCTCACCTCCCTTTTGTCTACGTTTTTTTTTACAGTTTAGTTGGCAATTCGGCGATCGCCGGAACGGCCGAGCCGTGTACATTATGGGGAGGGTGCGGATTCGAGTTTTAATGGTCTATTATGAGGTTTTTCTGCGTGCTCTCCGTGCTTTTGCAGATAAATTTCCAATCGGACTAAACTCAACTCAACATTGAGCTATTTATGAGGCTTAACATAAACCGAACTTAATTCGAAATTGTGTAATTGTAGACTATAATAGTCTTGGACTATCTTACATTGCATTCAAATGTAAATTTAAAACTATGAAATAAAACTTTTCAGCTCCACGCACATGACAACATGCATAAAGTACGTATATATTGTTGAAATGTTTACCTTTCTATTTCAAAAACGTTGCTTTTCTTTATTTAATTTCATCTACTATAGATCTTTCTAAATCTCATAAAAATTATAATTTATTTTGATGTTATACTTGCGTACTAAGCTGAATTTGGTTAAAACATGGGAAATCTTGATGGACCCTAATTGTCCTCTTTAAGTATTTATGGGCCATAAAATAATCTTTGCAATCTTCACAATAAATGCAAGCCATATTTCGCTGTTTACGCTTATTCCAGTAATAATGTTGGGTACTGATAATTTCGCCAGTATACACGGACCACGCCTGACACACATTTTATAAGTAAATTACAGAGATTACTGGCTGTCATAATCTCTTAGCATTTACATCAAACTTCTTGATAATATTTTTATGTGTGATTAATATCGTTTTTCCTTTGTTGCAGGACCCGTTCACGGTAAGAAAGGCGCCTGTTTTTATTGTTGAACGTAATATTCAAATATGTAAATAATTCTAAATTGATCATTAGATTTACTTACCATATGTGCTCACGTTAATGCTTCACAATTGTCTACTGTCAAGTTATGACAAGAACAAGCATAGCAAGGTTAAGAAGGGGCTTAACTGCGCCAGCGAATTGCGCCGAGTCGCCTAATGCCCTAAATCTCCAGTTACATCCGTACATAATCATAATGCAATAGTGACGTTCAATATTCATGTAATATTATTAAATAATGAATGTACAGTTTTTCTGAATGAAGTATACAATTGAGAACAAACAGATCTACAACAGTTAGGCATTTTACTCGTAGCTTTGATCAATAGAAAATTATTGCATCCATGGTTTCTGGTCGTTGACCTCTTATTAGAGGCAAATTATCTTTATCAGAAACAATCTATGGTTATCGTAAAGATTTATATGCAATTCTTTCATTCGTGTTTCAACCGATAATCCATAACAGACCAGATCAAGTAAAAATATAACTGAAATGTTATGTAATTTGACATTTAATGTAGGCCGTTTAATATAGCTATTCCGCATATATACGATGGCCAATATGTAGCTCGGTGCGCACTCGGCCCGGGCTAAAATGATCCTCCTTTACTTTCATTCAGTAGGAGATTATGTAATCATAGATACAAAAGTAGAATTACCAGTATTGTAACTGTCATCACTAAATTTAATTCACAAGTCCGTTCTGTCTTCCCGGTAACCCCGGCTGCCGGCGTCCGTTCGCGTGCAGGGTGTAAGTATTATAATTTTATTCAGAGAACCACGCACACCAACGCAACGGAGATAATAGAATCAATACGATAAGCTTACGTCAAGTGAGCGTACCTAATCGCGCACACACAAGCGCACATCTACATATATCGGTTGACACGACGATAATTAGTCGTGTTGAAGACGCATCGTTCCGCGGATCCTAATTGACGTACATGCAAACGCAATCAATATGACGTGGTAGCGGATGTTGCTCGCGCCGGGACAAGCGCTGGCAGGCACTCCGACGAATATAGCTGTCTGTGTCGCGATCAGAACTCCGCCCGCACTTGTGGTCACCCTCATACCACTTAGTAACGGTTCATAACGGATCGTTTGAATAAAAAACACAATACCTTCCCGCGATCAAGTCACTCACGATATTTATTATACAATTAGCAAATAACAAATCTACAAATCTACCTTTACAAGTGCGTTGTGCACGTCTATAAACACACTCGGAACACAATTTCGTCTCATGACAATTACACGAGGACGACAAAATATTTCACACGGAGATTGTTTCAAAGTCGAGTGACATTCTTATAATCCAAACTGACGTCATGCGAATCGTTACATCTATGGAATTACGATTACCTTGTATTTTTTATGCATCTATAGCGCCAAAGGGTCCTTACAGTCCAGATCGAAAAGTAGTTAGACGTTTTTAATAATGAATCTAATGCATAATTTACGGTGACATTGATTAATTTTTAATATTACCCACGAGGCATATCCGACATGTGTTGTCAAGAGATTACATTGATTACCATTTGTAATAAGATACCAGATAATACTGGCTTTTGACAAGTATCATAATGGAATACTCATGCAGATCGGCACTTGATACTTCGCAAGTTAATTTTTCATTTATACACACGCGAACAATTTTAATAAGATATATCCAGCACTTACATTTTCGATTGTGTGTGAATATTGCAGAATGAAAGAGTACGAGTTTATTACGATACATGGCTAAACACACGAGATAAAAGTATTTAATAAATTGTACTTGCATCGCTATTTCAATGGACTCGTGTTGTATATAAAATGTTTCTCTCCGTACTTTTGCGCTGTACAGTTGTGTAAAAAAGTTTCCTCGAGTTGTTATACAATTCCAACGCTCTCAGTGAAACTTGGTAAAAGTATCGCAAAGAAAACTTACCACGTCTGTTTTGTCTTTTAAGACTATTTCGAAATAGAAGTATTTAAATAACTTTAAATGATCTATGTAGTTTCAACTTATAATTTATTTATGAGAATTTCAATTAGATTTCATCACTACGAAATATTTATCTTTAAAAGATGATCTTTTAAGCATAGTCGTATAATATACTTACATTTATGTATAAATTCAAGCATTGAAATAATATTTAAACGCAATCTACAATTTTATTATAAACGTTTTCAAAAATGTACAGTCGTGAGAGCAAGTGTATAAGTTAAGTTAACACATAGACTGGATTCTCGTCCGCCGCAGAACATAACATTGCTTTTTAAATGTCCAAAATAAATTGACCTGTAATTTACACATTTACACTTCCAAGAGGAGGGAAGTGATTTTTTATTAAGGTCTAAGATATTTGAAAATTTACTTTAGTATAAATTCAGTTAGGGCAATAATGGTGCAAGATCACCCGTGGACTGGCGTGTGAATGGAAAATTACATAATATGATGAAACCTAATGTTGAAAATGAAATTGTGGCTTGTGTCAAATTTCTTCCCGTCCGACTCACATATGTAAGGTCTGAATTGACAGTTGTTGGTCTCATACGAAACCAATTAACGCCGATGTACCTCACAGGTCGCCCGTGTCTCCTGCGCTGTCCATTCTGCATATCGATGACATGTTACTGCCAACTATGTATCCTACATTGCTTTGCGGATGCCAATACCGGGCACGCCTTCTTCGGCAATGGATCTACCAGGTGTATTCGAGACAATTATGTTAAAAGAAAGCGGAAAATTACCATGGAACGCTTTCCTGCTTTAACACGCATGGTCGTAATCTTCTTTCTGAGATATTCTAGAAACTTTGATTTCGCGTTATAAAGGCGCAACACAAGATTTTGTTCGAAACGCGCAAAGCATCGACATTGCCGTTGTTGCGAATTTACATAAATTACGGTACTCATTTATCATTAGGTGGCCCGTTCGCTTGCTTCGTAGGCTTAGAATTATAAAAACCAAACCAAACTTATTGTCTTACCCGCGACCGGAAAGCTCGTCTTGTTTTAAATTTGTCTCAAACGTTATAGTCAAAAGAGAGAGAGGAGATTTATATCGGGCAAATTATAAAGCTTTGCTTTGTGCACGAACCACGTAATCCTGTTTTAAATTTATTAGCTTAGCCTGCGATAAATTAGTAAATTCGTTTCCGGGCCGACCGGGAAACATTGTCCGGCTAAGATTTTCGTTTTAAGGACTTTAAAAGGATTATCTGCGGCCAAATTGGATTTTTGCCCTACATGTAGCCCCGATAAGGATCTGGAAATTAGATTTTAAAAAGTTTAGCAAATTTGAAATTCTATTGTTATATTGTGTTTTGCTGCCTATTTTAAGTAATACGTTTCCCACACAACTATATACTTACATAATGGGTCACAATGTTAAAAATGTTTGTTTTTCTAATAATTGTATAATAAAATGCACTTATATAGAGAAACACTAGCTCGCTGCTCAACTTTGTCCATAATGTAGTTGCGGTTCCACAGTCGAACACGAGAATTAGCCTCCGCTTGCCTACTTGAACAAAATTTATACGCAACGAAAAACGGTCGGTGAAACAGTGCGGTTTGCAATTGAATAAGGAACGCATATAGCGCTGCGGCGTTTCCCTTGCACCACCTTAGGCCTACGTTACGAAATCCACGAAATTGCTCTCCAACATATTCCAACCGCGACAACACGCGAAACAACGCGACGACTGGCTTACACTCCATATAATGCATTGGGAAATGCACTTGTGCGATATTGATTGTGATTAACAGTATCACTACATACTCTGATACATTAAAAGTTTTTATATGAAACAATTGATTTTATTACCTCCGTTGACGATTAATCGATGTTAGTATATTATACATATAACACATTGAAAAGAAAATGCATTAAAGATAACCCGTGTAGTAGTTTCTTTTCGCTACATGTTACATCGAAACTTTCAAGATAAAAACAAATACCTATATATAGTTACGTTAGAATGCATAAATTAACAATTGCAATAACTATTGATGTCATATTTTAACAGTAAGTATTCAATGAATGTTTTGTTATATAATAGTTAATTTTGATTTTGTTCCCGCATGCTTCGCTACCCCGCGGCGTGATTGAACAACCTGCAGTATGTAAGTATAAGTGTCTGTTTATTATTTTTTTTTTAATATCGCCGAACTGGTAAAACGCCGACCACAATGCCGTAACAGTAACCCACCTCTGTACTAATTAGTATCAAAAGCTATTAACTAAGTGCCCGTGCATAGATCTAACGTATTTATCTCGTTCCCAATCGTTTTTGTTACATTATAAATTGAAACATCTCCCGCTGTAATCTCGCGAGACGCCCCACTACAGCTCCAGTGCATAGGTACGTATGTACGCACACAATCATAGGGAATTCCGTAAAAGTTTAATTGGCGACCGCTTTATCTAAGCCTTTCCATTTTTATTGTACATTTTATTATCACAGTCCATTCGAGCACGTTAACATAGGTATTGTCACGATCGATGGAGCTATGTTCGCTTTTGATACACGCTTTTTATTCAAGTTCTTTTCATATTTGTTTCAACTGCGTATTATTTTTAGTAATTGCCAACCATTCTCAACGTTGTTCTATAGCATTGGTGTCTATCGAAAGTAAAACAACGATCTTATCCACAAATTTGTTGAATAAAATAAGAGACTTACGTCGTATACATACTCGTATTATACCGTACTTCACACTTCGACGCTTACATAGTACGTTCCCGCCCGATATACAAATTTAATAAAGTTACGACTGCGCGAATATTGGAGATAGTCGCTTGGATTGCTACACGGCATTGAAAACGCCACCGCCATTATTGGTCACAGTCGAAGGTGTAGTAGGGGTATAGGTGGATAGATACGTGGAAAATCGCATCGGCCGGCGTTCTCGCTAAATTAACGTTTCCCCGGGGGACGATATTTCTCCGGGCGACGTCGAACCCAGGAACGCCCGCCGCTAACAACCCCACTGAATCAGCGGCGATCACGCCTACACCTTGTATGTACGCCGATTGGTAACTTACCCTCGGATACAGTGGTATTACGCTCTACACTCGAACACGGCTAGCTTCATTTTCGTTCCTGAATACCTGGTACCGGTATTGGTGAGATGAAAAATTATAAACGGCACATATTACACACTATGCAAGTGTTCAAACGTTCGTTGCCTGTTGTATGTAACGAATGTTTTCTAAGTTTTAAAATCGCAATGGAGGCGTAGAGTCATTAGCCTTCTATTACTGTATATTTAAAAGTGTCAGGTCTGATCTATATTTTCATAAGAAGCAGAGGAACAAGTACCACTAAAATATAACTAGCCAGATATTATAAGACTTGGCAAAGAACAAAGTGATTTATGTGTTATTTGAAATGTGTGTAAAGCTGTGTTAACTCGTGTAGAAAATTTTGTAATTATTTCCAAGTTCTCGTGATTCATATCGCGACCTGATTAGCTTGAAATTATTCAAACATTTTATTTTTTCAAATCGTTTTGGTCGTGTCGTGCAAAGTTAGAGAGTTTGTTTTTACGATATTTTAACGAGTAAGTAGGTAGGTACACTTTTATTTTCATGAACGTGAAAGTACCTAAATAACTTTTATTTTTATTAGTACATAGGAGAAACAGTATGTGAATTGTTGCAAGTGAAAATAATAAATTTGAATAAACTTCCGGTTTGCAATGAGTAGGTGTCTACTGCGTTTGTGTGAGACACCCGACATTTAAGAAGAAAATGAAAACTAAGTTATAATTTGAAAAATACCTAGTCTGTTCTAATTGTTAACTATCTTTTAAATTGATTCAAAAATATATTAAAAATTAAATACATTTAAGTGAAATACGAAAGGTACTTCGATCTGTAATGTATTAAGACAATATAACTTGTTATATTCTCCAGAAATAATAACACCGCACCGACCAACTTCCAGTTTTTAAACGTACGCACATTAACTTATAAACAAAACGGTGATCCCTTTAAAAATATAATGCTCTGATCGCCATAACGTTTTAAAAATTAAAATGACCAATGATGATGGGCAACTTAATTCGTATAACTATGCTAATAACACCTACCTTCACAAAAATATAATCTTTAATCTGAATGCAAATCATCCTAATACGTTCCGATTATAAAGAGGTGTAATTTCGACATTATATTGTCCATCAGCGTGTTTTACATATATGAAAATAAAAAAGCTGGCAATCAAGTAATTTGTTCCTCGACCTACTAAAATCTTCTCGTGAAGAATCCTGTTTTGTACATCTTTCGATAAACATTTATTGGATAACTATTAAGGTTTTGCTAGTTCGTAACATAAAGAATTTCGTTGCTTTGCTTTGTTGTGGCTTTTCTCGTCAGAAGAATGTTAACAGTAAAGTTAGTTGACACATAGTCAAGAATTAATGTTATACGAATTCTGTCACTACTATTAATTGTTGTAATTGATAAAGCACAGTTGTAAAGAGTAAACTAAATATTGATTAATAGAAACAGTTCCTTTCAGAAGTTTTATGTAAGTAAGAGATTGTCTAATAGTAGCTCGATTGAGATCAGCTTTGTCTCTAACCATTAACGTCATATTAAAAGTTATTTTTTTCTAATCATATTCTCTCGACTTGCTAAACCCGAAGCTTTAGTGAGGGTCGGCGATGACGATAATTTAAATCAGTCATTTAAATGCCCATGAAACAAGTTCATAATAATGAAGTTGAAAAGTTCGAAATTTGATTATAAAGAGACCCACTCTTTATTACTATGAATTTAATAAATTTAAAAATATATCCCCGCGTTTCATCACCAGTTTATAAAGTAACGATAATATTATATATTTCGCTATGAACAGATATATACATAGTATGTCATTAAGCTTAATCCGTATTCCCGTAATTATACATTCGCAAAGGAATTACGATTAGTTCCTTATGACACATAATAAGTTGAATGGACAGATTTTAAAATTGATAAAGTTAGGCGCATTTAATTTTAATATTGAATGTCGATGCTCAGAAACCGGTCCAATTTGCAGATTAATATAAGCAGCTGTTTTATCGGGTATGTATTTATAATTTAAACGCTTAAAACTCGATGAAAGGGGGACTGTCTTACTTGGTAGTATTTAAATATTGTCAGAGATTTACTCATGTATCCCTTTTGCAAGGTACTTGCTTTTGCAACTTTTGCATCGTTTGTGATGAGTAACCCTATAATGGGATACATTTTGAATTTATAGATAGATTTCAGTATGCAGCATTGGTTGCAATGAAAGCTTTTCCACTTCTCAGTATGCTCATAGTTAATATGTTTTTTAACGCAGCACGGTGTAATACGGCCTAGGAGTAATTTAGGAGAAAGCGAACTAAGCCAAAGGCGTGCTAAGCGATCACAACGTATCATTAATGAAAATACTGTCGTTACACGTACGAGTATCTACATATTTAAAACTAGCTGTACGCCGCCCGCTTGGTTATGAACTGGTAATTTTGCTTACACGTCATACCGTTAATTCGCTCGTAATGGTCTATCGCGCTTATTTGATTACGACTCGCTTTCTCCTGGGAATTAGATAGTTTTGCGTGAGTAAAAGTACCCTATGACACTCTGCGGCCCTCTAACTACCTCTGTATCAAAATTCACACCGATCCGTCGGTCCGGTTAGATAATAATGAAGGACAAATAAACTAACTCCTCTTCCGCATTTATCGTATTGGTACGGATCATTGCAAAATCCGCCCGCAACACTTATAATTCGTACGTTAGGTTAGTAAACACGTGTTCGTGTGTTGTTCAGCGATATAACAACCAAAGACATCGTAGGAGCGTGGTCTAGTTAACACTGTGGTTAACATATCAAGAACATGTCGTTCCATATAAACGAGAGCATATACGAATTAATTCATTTCTGCTATTCAAACGGCTACCGGGGCGGAATCGTTCACGCTCCGCTCAATGTTTTGTCGGAAAACTTTATCTTGCGGTTAATTTTTATCCCAAAGTTGCAATATTAGTATTAATTGTAGAAATTGTCAGAAATAAACGGGAACGCTTCTCTTGGTGTCGCCAATATGTGCGTATGGTAATTAGAATTTCATTATTTATTTCGATTCATTTCTACATACATGTGCGTAGTATGTTTACAGCGATTGTCCTTTTCTTTGCATGTTGATACGTTGAAAATTATACCTACAATTGCCAATCCCTTAATCCTTTCCGAAGTAGGCGCTTATGAGTAAAGGTACAAGTCGTTTTTGCAGTTTGACAAAGAATGGCATGGGTCCAACTATGGCATCTCTGATTGTATGCTAAATAATATACACATATAACGTATGTCAATTTTTTCAGACCGCTTTACATTGGGCTTGCAAACGAGGTGATGAGAACTTGGTAAAACTTCTGGCCGGCATCGCAAGGCACGTTGTCAATGAACGCTCGGTGAGTACAGTTTCATAGATGTTTCCAGATTTTAATATCCAGTTTTTATTAACTAATATTGCGATTGCACTTAGGATTACAAGAATTTCCATCAGGCAGAAAAATGTAACATGCTGTTTTGTGTTCGATTTTTTTTTTGTTCTGTCTAATATGAGGTCGAAAAACAATAAAACATCGCATTGCACGTTACAGCGCGATTTACACGGAAAAGCATTCACATGTTCTAATGTGCCTTTTGTGTATTTCAATATTCGAAGTAATTTCGGTTGGATATTTCGGATCGCGTCGATCTCAATCACTGCAGCGCACGTTAGGATCTATGTTTACATAAACGTCACTGTCAGAATGTCGATAGAGCTGGACACATCAGAGGCGGTACGGGCACCGTTTGTTCCCTGTACAACCGGCACACTGGCATTTACAATTCCCTTCAGTTTTATATAGGAAGTCCCGTGCAGCACTCGGGTCGACTGGTGGTATGAATTTTCATGAACCGTTCCTCTCATATCCGCGCACGTACTTTTGTTTTATTTGCGTGTGAAACTTTCTACCTCACTACTCGAAGCGCGTCGACCTGACATACCCGTAAAACTGACCGATACTCGGTGGTTATAAGCATAGTAAAGTTTATATTTGCAACTGTTATCACGCATACGAGTCTTGGCCCTCTTTTTGCTGGTTTATTCAAATTGAAACCGCGGCCGGCGTTGATTAAAACGCGTTCCAACGTTTTCCCGAAACTTCGCTAAGCGGCAGAGAATTGCCTCGGCGCTGCAGAAGGAATACGGATTTGAACGTAGCTGTATCCGATCGGATATCACTTTGTTTCAAAACGCGCAAGCTCTGTTTGCGCCCGCGTGCTTTGCGTATTCGGTTTCGCTTTTCGTAAAGCATCATCACCGATCGAGAAACTATGCGCGCGAAAACGTCTTTTATTCTCGTTTACAACAAAATCGAAGTTCAATCGAAGTCTGTTTCAATCATCCAGAAAATCTTTGCCCTAGCGCTCCGGCCGCGCCTTACCGGGAAGCCTTAATGCTCAATCAAATTTACTTACAGATGCCCATTTTGTCTTGTTTACGGTATCGTTAAAGTGTCATTACTCTCTTTTTCATGTGGTGTACGGGCGCGTCGTCGACGGATGCAGAATGGGGTAAGTCCGTTTTATTGCTAGACTACTTGTGGATTCTATGGAAGCGGCGGTAAATTTATCCGCGTGTCACTCAACACTTTAATGTCCTACTAATAAAATTATAGATCTTTTATGAGCTATATCTCCTTTGCGTAGCGCTCTCGGTGGCGGTTCGGTGCGATTTTTAACCCTATAGTCTCGGCAATAAGAACTTTTGTCGATACAAAGGTGTATAGCGGAACGGTCGCTTTTTATTTTCTCGTAAGTATTTTCGCTCTCGCGTTACAGCTGTCGCTGTTGTAATATTGAGTAAGAATATCTTCACAGTGAGTTTAATATCTATGGAGAGTAATATCGAATACAAATATTACAGAGCGCGAGATATGAAGCGAGATCGCAGCTGTTAGCTTCAGTGCAACTTGTCTAGGCACCACCGACGGACAGAATTGGAAATGAGCGAATATTTTCTATGATATATAAACCGCTAACAATCATAGTCGCACACGTAATACAAACGAAGCTTATTAGCCAGTTTCCCGTAGTCGCAATGTTCGCATGCATTCATTTCATAACATTTTAATTAAAAACACAGCGACAATTTCAACTCTTGATCTCGACGGTAGATGTCTGTGTGGTTGTAAAATCAAAACGTTTATTTGTACCTACTGTACACATATGAATATGATAACAACAGAAGTGTTACATTCAAATATTTTTATTAAATTTAGAACCGTGTCCAAACTATGTCGGGGGTCGCGCGTGGAACAGCGCTATTTCTATTTGTGCCGCTAGGAGCCATTGAATTGTTGCATGCCGATACGTATGTGAGGTAGATAGTCAGACGCACTGAAACAAGCGATGCTTTAACTTAATCTACTGAGTAACGTCTCTACGATAGAGATCCAAAAGCTTCGCTTCCATCCGATATTTTTTTTTATTTCGACAGTGACCGTTTAGCATCAGGTCGCTAAGTAAAACGTAAATATGTATATTAAAAGCGTAGAAAAAAGAGCTGTGGTTATCAAAGCCAGTTTTATAGTTTAAACGATAACTGCGCGGTGGCTACCCGGAGGACACTGGACGGTGTTAAGAAAGATCTCGAATGAACTCGAGAAAACTTATTGGGCTACGCTGAAAACAAATGAATCGACTTTACTTTAAGTTAACATGTCAGAAAAAAATATAAATGTGCGATATGCATTCTGTGCTTAAATTTATACACAACAAAGTCTATTTTCGTGCAAGATCAAATGTTTTAGGATAAATTGTCTATATAGAATTCTGGTATTAAAACACCTATTTTTTTGTATGTATAAAATCGAATAAGAC